>JAQPZY010000626.1:32500-281615 GCA_029931535.1 Margaritifera margaritifera | reverse complement strand
TTGCAGTAATAATCACGCACCGGGCTCTCAGGGATGGCACATGTTGCTTGTAACAAAAGCGCGATTATCCACCCAAACTGAAACCGGTACAAGTCGACCCGGTGCTGGCGAAGGTACTCTTGCATTAGCAGCCTGTACCGGCCCTGTCGATGTCGGGTGCCTGTGTTGGTTGCCTGCGGGGGGGTCCAGTGGCCCGCCTGGCTGCTTATTTATGGCTTTGTTGGGGAGGTGCGGGTTCTAATTTTTGTGACCAAAATTGGTTAAAGTGGACAAGACACAGGTTGCCTGCTCGTCGACTTTGAGGCCCTCGCACCAGATGGCGTCCCCTGCGGCGAACATGGACGCGTAGCTGGTGGTGAAGCTTTCGTATTCGACGCCGCTAGGCGCAATGTAGCTACCGCTCATATTTTGAGCCCTTAGGATACCGTTTACTCTGACCGAAAGCGCTTCCCACGAGCCGTCTCCATTACGCCCATGGAAGTTTACTAAGTTAAAGCGACTGCCCCAGACGGTGATAGTGTCGCTGTTGTTGCTGAAGGCGAATCCGACAACGTTCTGCGTTTCGTACAAATCCGACGCATTTGGCGCCGTGGTCCCGCCGACCGCCGCGGCGCCAGCTATAAAGTACACAATCGTTGCGCCCGGCACGCCCCGAGGCGCAAAGGCCGCGAGGTCGGCCTTGGTTGCATACTGATACAAATCGCCCGACGGAGCGACGGGTTTTTGTGAGCGACCATATATGTCTACAGGAATGCCGCGCATGTGTGAAACAGCAGGAGGGGTCATTTTAGCAGTGAATGCCATAGGACTCAGTAGGCAAAGGGTTAATAATACCCTCGAAAGCGCATGAGTGGTTTCTAATGCAATCCTCGCCACGATACTCAACCTGCCTAAATTCATACAAAGTCGTTTTTGTGTCACTCGGACGCTGTGCCCACCTGAGCCACTTGATCATGTTAGTATCCTCCCCCAACTGACACTGTGTGTTGTAGGTTATAGCCTCTTTCATAGCTTACCCGCCAACAAAGTAAACTTCCATATTTATCTTTGTAGGTCATTCTCACCTCTAACCTACCTACTATTTCGTTAGCGGCTATCCTCACGGTATCACAAAGATATAAGCGGGAAAAGCCCCAACACTGTTTGTAACAATGCGCGCATCTGCATATGCCTTTGTGACCGCCCCTTGGCTGTCAACAACTTAGAGGCACCCCTACGCTTGTCGACATAATTTTTCGTGTCCGCCACATTTATAATTTTGTTGAAGGTCATATATAGGATGCCTCTTAACCTTAAGCGCATCTTGGCTTTTCACATAATCTTCTAAGATTGTGATCGTGTCGTCGACGTATTGTTTCCTAGCCACATCGTGGTCCCCGATTGGGGCCACTAAGCCTGCGATCCTTTTCGCTGCCATGTTTAGGTTGCCAGCCATGCTGTCGCCAGTCTTGGCAACCATGAGCGCTAATTGGTCGTCGGCGTACTTTTTGTGGCCTCGTCTTGGCCGACGACGTACTTATTTGCGGCTTTGCTTTGGCGTTCAGCATATCTTTTTGTGGCGGAGTTTTCTGGTTGTGTGGAGTCAGGTGAGTTACGAAGGGCCCACCAGACAAACGCTTCAGCAGGTCCCGCCAAAGCGACTTGCCGCCTTTGTCGGGAAAAACATGTAGTTTTCTGGGGGGAGTAGAACTAATTTTTTTAATTAGGTAATATTTACCTATCACTATTATTAAGCTTTATTTTTCCGCAATGAAAATACATCGTGCGTGCTTGAAGTCTATCTTAATCATCTCCAACACAGAACATAGATGCGACTGAGAAGGAAGATTTCTATCTGGGTTTGTAATACTTATGGATTTTTTTTTTTTTTGCAAGGAAATCTGGCTGACATAACAAGGAAACTGAATCGTAATTCCCATTGAAGCATAAACATCCCTCCTCAATTGATAAAGCATGTAGTTCGCTACTTCTCCGAGCTGACGCAAGGGACAGATGAAAGATGGTTTTCAGAGTAAGATTTTCAAAAGAAGACGCACTCAATGGTTCATAAGGTATTTTTGTCAGTGCCAATAAAACACATGAAATATTGGATCCTGGCGTCAACGAGCGCGACACCGGTCTCTGTAGCTTGAAGTACTTTTTAGGATACGCTAAGTGAGGATATGAACCAGTGGATTTACCTTTGGAGAATTTAAATGTGTTCGAAAGGTCAGCCCTATAACCTTTGATTGTAGAGGTTGAACAAGATCTCTTTTCAAAGAAGAAGAGAACTAAATCTGCTACTGCACCAATTGTCCCACTGAGTCAATACCCTTGGTTTGTCTATCAATAGGTCGAGGATGTCCTTGAACCAAGACCTTTGAGGCCACAGACGTGCAATCAGGATGATCCGTGCTGTGGATGTCCTGATCTTGTGCAGTACTTCTGGAATCAACCTGAAGGGTGGGAATGCGTAAGTGAACAATCGATCCTAGTTCAGGTTGAAGGCGTTCACTGCCCAGATTGCTTTATCTGGGACTGGGGAGACATAAAATAGAAGCTTGTTGTTGCGATTTGTTGCCAATAAGTCCACTAGAGGTTTCTTCCATAGAATCAATATAGACTCTGCAACTGCTTGATGTAGAGACCATTCTGTTAGAACTACCTTGCTTGTTCTGGACAGACCATCCGCAAAGATGTTTTTATTCCCTGGAATATAACAAACTCTGAGTGTAATCTTTTCTGGCTCTGCCCAGCGTAGAAGGTTCCAGACTTCTACGCAGAGAGAAGGAGCATGAGTACCTCCTTGTCGTCTGAGGTATGCAACCACTAACGTGTCGTCTGAGGAGACCATGATACAATGCCCTTTGACATGATCTATGCACCCTTTTAGTCCAAAGAATAGAGCTTTCATTTATAATGTATTGATGTGGAGGAGACTGTCTTCCTGTGACCAATGGCCGTAGAGAAGTACTCATTCTGGCTCTAAACGAGCCCCCCCCCCAACCTGAATCTGATGTGCAGATGAGAGTGGGGTTCTGAGGCAAGCAGACGAACTACCCACAGAAACTAGATATGATTCTACCGCCACCGTAACGAAAGGTCGACCCTAGAAAAATTTGATCTGACATTGCGTACTTGTGGGGTTTCCAAACCGTCAAAAGGAGAAACAGAAGAGGACGTAAATGAAGCTTTCATTTATAATGTATTGATAACAGATAACAGGTCCGCCGCGGAAGTCAAGGTTCCCAGAATATAGAGGTACATAGGAGCTGAAAACGAGGTCCTCGTCTGTAATGTCCTTAAATATTCCAGGATTTTGTGTATCCTCTCTGGGGAAACACGAACCCGACCCAGAGAGGTAACTATTTCTGTGTACACGAAATCCTGAGAGGGATTGAGATTGGATTTCTCTAGGTTTGGAATCAGTCTTAACTGAGTCACTACGGAGCAACAGAGTGTCATGTGACGTAATAGGGACTGTTTGTTGTTGTTGTGAAGCAGCCAGTCGTTGAAGTACTGGATCAGCGGAACAGCCAAGTACCTCGAGTGCGCAGCTATTACTTCATGACTCTGGTGAAGACCCGGGGCTCTGAGGCTAGGCCAAATGGTATGGCTCGGAATTGAAATACTTCTTATCCGATCGAGAACAGGAAATATTTTTTGTGCGGATGAAAAATCGGGATGTGCAAGTACGCATCGTAAAGATCCTTTAAAACTGCCCAGTCTGCCGGTTTGATAGCATTCCAAACTGAATTTGCAGTCTCCAGCTTGAAAGTTTCCTCTAGCTGAAATTTGTTTATGAGGGAAAGATCTACAATAAACCTCAGTTGTCCGCCCTTTCTGGGGACTAGAAATGACCAGGATTAGAGAGCTGGCGACTGGATGTTTCGAACTATCTCTACTGCGCCCTTCTGAAGACGGGTGTGCATTTCTTCGAAAATCATTACAAGTACATCAGGTTTGAATTAGTTTGAAACATTGGATCAAGCTAATTGATATTTCAAAAATATTAACTATGCGTTTAAGAAAATTCATTGTAGTCAATGCCACTATACCAGTATCACATATGTCAACAGAAGGATAAGCATGTTAATAAAGGGAAGCAAATAAATTGAACGAATTTTAAAAACCATTATCATCCCAAATTAAACGGGAAATAACCCTGATACCAATAAAACAAAAGTCACGCAACAAATGTTTTTGATTATATAGGAAAGATATCATATAAGGAATATAGTTCTTTGATGATAAGGGGCCGTTGTGTTTCCATTAGAACACTGGGTTGAAAATTAACGGTCAATTATAAGTGGACCTGTTTAGGTAAAGGCATTGACTATAGGTAGTGAGTAAAACCGTTAACTGCAGACATGCGCCTAACATCATTAGCTGAGGCCAACTTTGATTGGTGATGCACTAGTGAGTATCGAATTGAGAAAAGCGCTTATCGAGTCAAGAAAAGCGATTATCCAGTGGAGAAAGTGAGTATCTGATCAAGAAAAGCCAGTATTGAGTAGAGAAAAGCGAGTGTCAAGTAGAAAATACGACTATCGGGAACAACAAATGAACAAAGGAACATATCCTTATTATTTTTCCTGGGTCGGTCGGTGTGTGGGGTTGTCAGAGGCTGGGATTATTTGGAAAAAATACACAATTCTATCCAATTTATTAGTTGGGAAAACATTTCTAGAGATAAAAGAAAGCAAATATCCTGGTTGGAAAGAAAATCGCCGCCCTCATTCCCCACCCTATGATTAAATGGCTGTTCCCTAAAAATGAGGATAAATGAAAACAAATCAATAAGAGAATATTCACACATAAGAGACAGGTTTATTTGCACTTCTCAATACTAGTTCTTGTCGTATGAGACGGACATTTTATACATTGCTCTAAATAAAAGTATTGTACGTTCAAAATTCAGACGAAAAAGAAAATGTCTTTAGGAATCTTTCTGTCATTCTTTCTTTATCCTTCCTAAATTTTAACTTACCTTGCACTCGTGGCTCAAATTTTAGGAGACGCGCCAGCGGGATTTTAGAACAAAGTAAATAGAAAATGAGAAACTTCTATATTAAGCAGCATTTGTAATGTACATTGCTAATTTATCACTGACAGGATACCGTAACTAACAGTTACATAAGCAGATGTAGTGTTGTTTACAAATAAAGCATAACAAAAGGAATTAACGTTTTATGTTAAATTCTGGTTAACCCGTCAATGTGAGGGAAATTAACGATATACGGTATATTCTCTTGTACTGGAGTGCATTTCTTAACACATGCACACACAGACACACAGATCCATCCTGAAATAAAACTATATTATCTACTGAGTAAGATCAAAGTGAAGGTACATTTAAGATCATTTTATTCAGCTGATCTGTCATCAGACTGTAACAATATTGTGGCAATATTGATAAAGTACGTGCCAGTCTTTCCTTGTGATCGATGCTTTATACAATGCTCATTATCCTATAGCACATTGATATATATATATATATATATATATATATATATATATATATATATATATATATATATATATATAAAAACATTTCTACTAAGTGTGTAACTTATTAAAATATAATAAACCTTCGAGGAATATTATACGGCAGGTAATATAATTTATTGTTATATATGTTCAACCTGAATACAAACCAAATAATACATTTGTTACATAACCTTGATGCTACATAGACACTAGACAATACTAAAACCTGATGCATCAGAGTACGTACTGACGTGACTTCTTATTTATACGTGCATTTTACATGACCCAGAATCTAACTGTAAATACATGCCACCATACAAATATGATTGCCAACATAGGGCTTCAATCAAGCAAGAGCAACAATGAATATCTCAATTCATGACATTATGATCAAGAAATCAATGCACCATATTTCTCAAAATACGAAAATCTGCTGATATATGATATATTGCTCATTTTTTCCTAAATATTATGTGGGCATTTTCTTATTGTACACATCATTTTATATCGAAATTGACTGTTCGATGTGATGATCACGATAATAATACAAACGAGTTTGTCCCGGCGATTAGATTGGTGCGATTTTCGTTTTTACCTTGGACCCATTGAGTCCATTCACTTGAGTGAGAATTGCCTATTGAACTTCTTTTGGTTTCAAACAATGGCTGTGAATTTCTCCTTTTGCATAACATCCAAAATACTATTTTGGTATGTAATTTTTGTTTTTACACGATGTTTTGCAACTCCATTTGTTTCAGTCTTTTTATTCATGTATAACATATACTTTAACTTCAGTTTTCGTATTAAAGCCATACTTGTTGCATTTGAGGTGCAAAGGCTGCATTCTACACAGATATTTGACACTTTATCTGTTTGAGAACATTTCGCAGTTACACGTGTGAATAACATCCCCAGTAATTTTTGCAGAAATTAAATATATTATTACGTTTTAGGGTTATACAAATTATGCACTGGAACCAATTACACGGACGATCAAATGTATTGTTTAATTATCTCTGGTCTAATAGATATATGATTTGTAATCTTTTTGCGCCTATATATATATCAATTTTTTTTAATTGCACAAATACAGTGCGGGAGGTAAAATAAGCAAACAAAATCAGTCAGCTATAAAACAGAGCTACACTATAATCTACGTGTTATTTATTTTTTTAAATGGAATGACAATGGCGGACAGCTGCACATCTTTTATGTTAATGTAACGTGTTAACTTTTTCTTTACATGGATATTTGTATTTTTAATGTAATAGAGATTTATAAGATGCAAAACGTAAGCCAGATAAATATTTCATTGTATGTGACTCCATATTTATGCTGAAAACCTATACAAAGTTGGAGTGATCGGCTAACTCATTGATGGTGCTAAGAGAGGCAGGTATGCAAATTCTACTTACTGAGATATTACTTCCTTCACAGAGTTGTACGACGATTATCCCTTGCAGTATCTAGCAATGAAAGAAAAATCGTCGAAGTGTACCAATGTAAAAAAGGCAGAATTTGAAGCTATTGATACAATTTTGAGTAACAACAGGTCAAAATGCTATGATTTTGAAGGAAATGTGTAGGATGTCTAGTTTGTTTCAGGCTTCGTTAAAAAATGTACTATGTGTCATTCCTGATATTTGCAGCTAAGATAAGAGAATAGTATCTTATGTTTTTGGAACCTTTAATTACGTATAGTTTGTTCGACAAGTGGAAAAGTTTGAAATTATGTTTATATATTTCATGCAGTTAGTCGATAAGGTTAGTTTCAATTATAGGGTGTACAGTAATAATGTTCGGACTATTGGTCCATGAGAAAGTGCACGAGCCAATACAAAAAAAACAGCAAAAAGATTGGACAACTAAACTACAATATTGTAATAAAAAAGAATTTACAATGAAATATGTGTTGTTTAAGAAACAGAAGACAGTACAGGTAACACGTTGTAAATCCAGCTAAAATTTCTTGGATTGAATATTTATATTGTTTTACGTAACAAGTTCCTTACCAAACTACACGGCTGCATACATACGGATATACATACTTATTTAAAAATATACTTGTTTGCCTTGTAGCCTACCAACCAACATACATACAGAGATGAAGCAGGAGTATAAATGCTTTACATAACCAACGCCTTTTCCCAAAAGTAATTGCGGGTGAGACTAGTGTTACGACTCTATGGTCTAGAAAAATGTAACAGAAAGAAATTGAAACCAACAACTCAAGTAAAAATCAACAAACAATTTATTTCTAGATAATTAAAATGAAAAATCAAAAAGACACGTACAGTAATGTGTATTAAAATCCAGATAATCCAATAAGAATTAGTGTCCTAATCACAAGTCCTAAATATAGAATATGTCCTTGAATGTTATTATGTGCCAATGGTCTTCAAAGTCCAGATGTACTAGTAGTCTTTAATGTGCTGATGTCAAAATGAAGTACTCCAAAATATCTCTGTATAAGTTCACATAAATTCCAAAATCATCAATTCAAAATCCAAAATCCAAAAGTCTATGAGCTCTGTTACAATCCAATTAATATTTAAAATAATTCCTCTCTCAGAATTTTGAATTACTGTTCACAACTGTAATAGCTCTTTACAAGACTGATAGTAATGTCGAAACTGAAAAACAGCCCACTAAACATGGTATATATATAAAGATAGGTCACGTGACAGAACATTCTATAATAATAAATGTATGTGTGTCCATTGACAGGTAACTCCTAAGGTATTTCCAGTTTTATCTGTAAACAAAATCAACCTTGACCTCAAATTGAGAAAACATTATGTTTATCAAAACTATGCTTGAACTCAAATCTGAAGTAAACAACCTAATTCAAGGACACTAGTTAAACATGTTTTTTTTCTGATAAACAATATTAAGATTTAAGCAAATATTAAAGTCAAGAAACATTTATAATTTCCTAAAATATATATAATATTATATATACGTCATACATAACACTAGTACCATTTAATCATTTGGAAAATTTAAAAAAAAATAAAGGAAAAAAGCCGAAAGGTGCCAATGTGAAAAAGGCAACGTTTGAAGCGATTGACACAATTCTGAGGAACCATAGGTCAAAATGATACGATTTTGAATGATGTCAACGACATTTAGTAAATAGATTTTGAATGATATGTACGGATATTCATACTTACATAAAAACATTCCTACCTGTCTACTAGCCTCCCATCAGTCATAAATGCACACATACACAGTTATCTTGGCTGAAATTAGGCAAAAATTGCCTGGGAACTCATTTTGGCCTTTTTTGAGTGTGTCATGTACCCAAAATGTAGACTTCTTTCAATGAATACTATTATTGTCTGTTTATTAAAACTAGGCAGGAGTATAAATGCTCTACAAACCGGCGCCTTTAGCCATAAGTGATTGGGGTGAGAGTAGTATCATTTAATCATTTGGAAAATCTAATATATGATCGATGATAATTGTTTTCTTTAGACACGCAAAGAAATTGAAGTATTCTCTGGAAGGAAACCTTTGAACGTATGATTGAAAACAAAAAATCTCTGAGAAGAAATAATTTACAAACCGAAGCCATTTTGTGTGAATCATTAAGGGTGAGACTGCTGGAATCGTTTGAAAACATTGAAAATTATATCGATTTGTGAAATGAACCAGTCACGTAATAAGAGGGTACGAGTCATACCCACACATGATACGAGAAGAAAAGCACGGTCTTGCAATGGATGATCCGGCTCTGTTGCTATCATGTGAGGTTCTGTTGTGTGAAAGTATATTTTGGTTGCCTACCAAAGCAACGGAATGCTAGAATTGTTAACATTGATGGCATTTTAGGTTTTAATGTAGTTTAGTATTTGCTTATATATTATCCTTGAGGAGATTCCCAGTTTTAAATCTATAACACATACGTATGTACAATATAACCAAAAGAGTCACTAAGCATCTTGTGGAGAAGAAGGTATCTGTCTTAGAATATCCTCTCCAGGGTGGATTAACAATATGAAGCTTCAACGAAATTCCACGCCTATTCACATGTGTACAGTATAAACTGGGAATATTTCACTGTTCGTAATTTTCTATCCCATCAGATTTGTAATAAACGATCTATCTGTACAAAGAAAGTATACTTATTTTTGGTCAAAAATTATTTCGGTATAAATAACTTTGGTCTTACTTATATTGTGTAAATTTAGCACTATAGATACAAAGGAAAGTTACATGTATATTCTAACTATTTGTACGCCTGAATAGAAGGTGAAGGAAATGTGTACGACGAATCGGAGCGATTTTAGTTCTTAAACCTATTTCGAGAGCTGAGATATCAACGCTAACTCTTTAACATTTTAAAAAATATTTTCTTTTCTTTATTACTTTTGACAATAATTCAGATATAAATAAATGTGTGTCACTGTAGTCAATGCCAGTGTAACGGTATCACACATGTCGACCGAGGGATAAGCATGGTCATAAAGGGAAGCCAAAAAATTCACCGAGATCTAAAGATGACCTACATTTAATTTTTTTAAACGATTATGATCGCAGATTAAAAAAGAAATAACCCTGAGAGCAATAAAGCAAAAGTCACGCAACAAATGTTTTTGATTATATAGTGGAATGAAATCAGATAAGGAATGTAGTTCTTTGATTATAAGGGGCCATTGTTTTTCGACTAGAGCGCTGGTTTGAAAAATTAGCTGTCAATTATAAGGGGACCTAGTTAGTTGAAGGCAGTGACTGTAGGTAGTGACCAAAACCGTTTACTGCAGACATGTGCCTAACATCATGTATTAGCTGAGGTTTACTTTGATTTTATATACTAGTGAGTATCGAGTTGTGAAAAGTGAGTATCGAGTTTTGAAAAGTGAGTATCGTATCGAGTTGTGAAAACTGAGTATCGAGTTGTGAAAAGTGAGTATCGAGTGTCGAGTGAAGAAAAGCGAGTATAGAGAAGAGAAAAGCGATTATCAAGTAGAAAATGCGAGTATCGGGTACAGAAATACAACTAAGGAACCTATCCTTTAATTTTTCTCGTAGTGGGTGGGTGGGTGGGGATGGCAGAGGCTGGATTATTTTAAGAAATATTTCTGGCTCGTAAATAGCTTGAAGACAATATTACTGCTCTAATTTTTACAGAGAAAGACATAATGATATATTTTATTAGCTGGGAAAACATTTTGTGAGATAAGATAAAACAACTATTCTGGCTGGAAACAAAATCGGCACCCCTATCCCCGCCCCCTAAGATTAAATAATTGGTCCCTAAAAATGGCTATAACTGAAAACATTGAAGAAGTGAATATTCGTGCATAAGAGACACAAATTTCTCTGCATTTTGCAATGATAGTTCTTGTCGTATGAGACTAATATTTCCTACATTGCTCGAAATACCAATATTGTACTTTTAAAAATTCAGATGAAAAAAGAAAATGTTTTCAGCAGTCTTTCTGTCATTCATTCTTTATCCTTTCTAAATTTAACTTACTAAATTTTTGGGATAGGCCTCAGCGGGATTTCAGAACAAAGTAAAGAGCGAATGAGAAACTTCTATATTAAGCAACATTTGTAATATACATTGCTAATTTATCACAGAAAGGATACCGTAACTACGGTAAGATAAGCAGATGTATTGTTGTTTACAAATAAGGCATAATAAAAGGAATTAACGTTTTATATTACATTCTGGTTTGAGCCTTAACCCGTCAATGTGAGGGAAATTAACTATATACGTTATACTCTACTGTACTGGCGTGCATTTATTTACACATGCACACGTACACACACATATTCATCCTGAAATAAAACTATAAGAATAAGATCAAAGTCAGGTAGATTTAAGAACATTTTATTCAGCTGATATGTCTTCAGATTGTAAACATTTTATGGATTAAAGTCGCTTCTAAGTCGGTAGAACTGCAAAAACATAAACCCTGATCTGCTGTTGCATAATGCTCTGGCAGATCATGGTCTATGTCGTTTATTCATTTGATTAAACCTAACAAACTGCACTGACCTAGATCTACCGGTGCATTATACGACGATTGATCTGGTTCTTTACAATTTCAGTTGGATGTGATTTATACGCTAGTATATACGGTAAGGCAAAACAATTAGTGTGGCCTGTGGTATAGTGTAATGTAATGGGGTACACAAATAAAATGATTATCTGCAAATGTACTACAAATGAACATAGTGTGTGCAAAATTTGAAATGTGTATATTCCATTTTCTAAGGTGAACTTTACAAATGTTAATAACATATATGGAAAAATATTGCAATAATCAGTAAATTAAAGGGTTGTTAAATAGTAATAGCTCGGCAAGAACAGTCTAAACAGTGTAAGGTATATACATTTGCCTGCTACAAAATGAGAAATAATGTACGAATGTGTAAATTGTACACTGGTCTGCAAATAATGGCATTTTAGCAAATGATTGGCAATATATATATATATATATATATATATATATATATATATATATATATATATATATATATATATATATATATATATTTCGGTTTATTCTTTTAACGGAAAGTAGATGCAGTGGGTAGATCTGGGCCCCTATTCAATGTTCGAAATTGCAGACCGACTCCAGGAGCTTTCAGAGTGGACTAGTACTATTGTAAAGGATTTGCTCTTTGTTTTAATAGTTATTGGCCCGAAGTCAAGCAGGTTTGGAAAGTACTGTAATTTCGTTGTTTTCAGTAGGTATCATATATTGGATGCTATTTTAAACTCGCGTTGCGCACATAAGAGAGAGAGAGAGAGAGAGAGAGAGAGAGAGAGAGAGAGAGAGAGAGAGAGAGAGAGAATTTTTTTGAGAGACTACAAGAAGTAAAAAAAAAATGTTTACCTGCATATAGGAGAGAAGACATGTCAAGACAAGACTTTATTACACTCCGGTTGCAAATATTTTTCAAGAGTCATATGCTACCTGTATTCGTTAATTGATTACATTTATAAACTGTTGTCCTGGAATTGAAAAAGGAGGTATACATTTGTTTTCATCATGAAAATAAGAACACGACCGTAGATAACGATATTCATCACCTATTTCTTGCGACTGACAGAGTGTACAATATGTTTCGTTACAGGAAACATTAGCCGATCTACCAGTTTCAATAGGAAACATATGATTTTCAGTTCTTAACTTAATAAAACTTTTAGATATAGTTATCGGTAATGAGAAATAAATCTTTTAAAAATCCAAACTAGTTTTTAATAACCTGTAATTAAGACGTTTAGATGATGTACTGATATTAGCTGCCGTAGTTTGTCTGTATTGATCTTTTAGCAGTAGTTCTACAGACTTTGTTAAATATTTAACTAACACAAGACTTTGATTTCTCCATACTTAGCTAAAGCCAACATCATCTAATATTGATTTTGCTTCTAGTATCCATTTATTGGCATAGGAAGTATCACAAAAATGTTTGCATAAGAGAATATATAAGAGATTTTTATCTTTATAACCACTAACTAATCTAGTCCAATAATTTATATTACGAGTTTTAATGTGAATAATTAAGGGGAACCGACTAAGTTCACCGTATACCATATTTAGAGGGGTACATCTTTTGACATTCAGTATGCTTATAAGGAAAGAATGATGAGTTTTTGCAACTATATCTGATTTTACAAATCCCCAAATTTCACAAGCATATGTTAAAATCAATATAATGGTCTAATCGAAAAGTTTTAGCTGACAATCAATAGACAAATCTAAAATGTGTATTCGCTTTTTAAGTAAACACACACCTTTATTAGCTATGGATACTAGAATTTTCAGGCCACTGGAGAACTTTCCATTCTTGCAAAATATAAGGCTTAAGCATTTATATTCATCTTCAACATCAATATCGGCATTTATTATCTTAAATTTGTATGTGTGTTCTTTTTTCGAACGAAACGAAATAATCTTTTTCTCTTTATTGATTGAAAGTTTCCAGTTATCGCAATATCTACTAAACGTTTCAGGGGTATATTGCATGTCAGCAGGATTATCTGCGATAAGCGATAAAATAGCGATAAGCGATGACACATCAGCGTATACAAGCAACATAACATTTAACATATTTACAAAATCAGTATGTTTGGAGGGTACAGCGCACTTTGTTATGCCTGTATACAAGCAACATAACATTTAACATATTTACAAAATCAGTATGTTTGGAGGGTACAGCGCACTTTGTTCCGCCTGTATACAAGCAACATAACATTTAACATATTTACAAAATCAGTATGCTTGGAGGGTACAGCGCACTTTGTCCCGCCTGTGAAAGACTCATAAGATATATTTATGCTTTTGTTGCTTTTTAGCGACACGTTTAACAGATTATTGCCTATATATCATGCCGTGGAAATGGGAACTGAGTGTCTTCTCAAAGGATACACCGAGGCAGCCGACCTGACCTGGCCCGGGCGGGTATCAAAGGGCAGTACAGGCGTAATTATTCTTGAATAAAGAATACAAATTCCTAACTGTTGCAATAATTCCTTATAAATATCACTGGAAACACATATGAGACAAATATCACACAGAGTGAAAACCTTGTTCAGCAGGAAGGATTAATTTACTGACTGGACTGGTTTCCATATTTCCGATGCATGAATTTGATAAATGATTTAAATAGTTTCATCACGTCACTAACATTTACCTTCTTATCTTGTAAGGTGCTAAGTATTTTAAAGGTCAATTTGGAATCCTGTATTCGATATCGATCTTTAAGAATTGTAGCGATATAATCAAATGTTAACTCAGATGTTCTCTCAGTCTCCCTTAAGATGTGATCAGGACATTGTTTCGTCTACAATATTCGGACACATTCTTCATGTGAGTTAACTTGTTGCTGACTTGTGAAATATTTTTCCACTGTATTGTATTTACACAGCAGTCCCTAAATTAATGACCATCACGTGAATCAATGTCAAAGTTCTCCATTTAACTTCCATTAGAATATAATACTTTGATCTGGTTACTCTGGATGTTCACTTGTTACTTGACCATCAATAACGAAGATGGTGTATACACACACAGACACACACGCACACACACACACACACATATATATATATGTAGATATATATAGATATATAGATATATATATATAGTGAGCTTCCGTATTTGCCTTCCTGTCGATTAGTAGATGTATGCCTTGTTCTACGTTTGCCAATTTATGACCACTTCCATATAGGGCATTACCATGGGTATGTCTGAGATCAAGTCAAGAATGACGCTCATATTGCTTAGCAATTGTATTCTTCTGTTGCTCTGTGAAAGAGTACTTAGACGCTTCTGTTATTTGGTACCTGAAGAGATAACCTTGTAATATAAATTCCCAAGCAAACCCGTAATAGTTAATATTATCTTTTTTACGACTCTGTTAAAATACTTTTCTGTATCTGCCTGAGGGTCTTATACAGTATACCCTCAAGACTCGTACATGCAGAATACACTATGCACGAGTGTGTGTAGTGTTGGCACTCACATCAATTATTCTGTCCCTCATAATGGAGTCTTGGAAGAAATGTATGCAATTTATGTACTTATTGCTAATTGTGTGAGCCATCATTTTAGATGTGATAGTATGGTAGTTAAGACTAATATTCTCTAACTCTTAATCTTCGTTTGCACTTTCTATTACATCTGATGTTTGTGCAAGAATGGTGGTAAATTTCAAATCTAGAGGAAGGGAAAATTGGTACAGAGGAGGAGGATCTTTATGTATATGTGTGTAGAGTGGTATATGAAATCGTTTTCCGTGCACGAACTGTCGAGTAGCAACATCGGTATTTTAGACAGACTCACAATGATTGATAATACGGTTATTATTTATATGTTAGGTGATTCGTATTATCCCAAACTTTACTCTCTATTATCTCTTTTCTACCATGGTGGGACCTCTTAATCTTATTTTCCCCATTTACAATGTGAACTATAGATGTAATTGACATGCCATGAAAATCTATCAGGCTCCCTTCTTCATATTTAATGATTATATTCAAGCTATTTAACGATTGTCTTTGCAATTGTTTGTATGGGCTATGATATCATATAATATATAGTCACCAGACAATACATTCTTGACCAGTAGAGAATCTAACAGAGTAAAGTAAGTGCAACAGGATGAAACCGTCCATCAACATATATAATGATATTTATCTCGCGGCATCCAGGTGATGATTACGAAATGTTTGCGATTCACTGCTCCCGATAAATGTTCAAAGAACGACCTTGTGTGGTCCGCTTCTTCCGGACTGTCGAAGAACCTTCCTATCTCTCAGACTTCTTGGTCCAAAACCTTTGGACCCTCAGACTGAGTTGAAATGTATCGTTCCTCAAACCAACGTCACCACTGACCGCAGTATCCGGATTACACAACTCCACAGAGCTCAACGACTCCTCGTAACAGCTAAAAATACAATAACCGAGTCGTGTACTACTCGAGACGCCTCTTAGTGCGAATACAGTGATATACATAACGCATGCATGCATACGAACTGATTTCGTTAAACATTACATTCTTTCATAAGAACGACTGTACGAGATTATTATTATAATAACCACGTTCATGCATGAATTTGTCTCAACAAGAATAATCGCAATGGATTACAAAAATTCGAACGTTTCGTTTAATGCGTACAACATATAAATGAATTCAACTCGTCTGTTCAGCCAAAACATGCTTAACTTGGAACAGACAATATTCTATCCGATAGCATGGCGTTATGTGACATAGATCAGACTTGATAGAAATTTAAAATAAATTACGAAACATTTAATATATTACACAATTCCATAAATGTAACGAATAACAAGAAAGAGCCTTGCCTTCATTAATGCCATTGTCATTAATGTAGTAGAAGATGTTGTTACTGATTTAATAGGAGATACTATGATATCCCACTACAAAATTTATTTTCTCTCTCTCTCTCTTTGAATATATATATATATATATATATATATATATATATATATATATATATATATATATATATATCTGTGTGAGTGTGTTTTTCATCCCTGTTTTCTATAGTATAAGATAAATATATCTCCTTATCTGCATTGGTGTGATCTATTTTAACAGTTTCCACTGAACAAATGAGATCAGTAGTATAGTAAATAATGATATGACTTCTCCAAATCTTTGCACATTCTCATACGCAATTTCTCATACACTTCATATCTGGCACACATCACACATTGCATATCAAACATCATGCATCACGCATCACACATTACACTTCATACCTCATACTTCACACTTCATACATTACGCCTCACACTTCATACCTCACGCACACTTCACATTTCAGGCTTCATACATCATACATCATATTTGAATATTTTCATACTTTCATACCATTATGATAGGGTGAAGTTGTATAACTAATGACTATATTGTAATGTAGTTCGACGAACAGGGCATTGGAAGAGTAGCTGAGGGTGCTTTAGTGTCAAAAGGCACATACAATCCATTAAATGTTACAGACCAAATCTTATTAAATGATGCTTTTTGTCGTTAATTTTTTATTTTTAATTGATGAGAAAAGTAAGATTTAGTCTGTAACATATAATGACTTTTAAGTATTTTTCTCGCTATCTAAATCAGCACGGGAAAGCGGTGTTATTGCTGCCCTTGCTCAACACGAGATATGTGGAATTTGACCAATCATGGGAAAAACAAACATCCAAACAACATAGATGAATTGAATTCATTTCGAAAGCCTTTGCTTTCAAAAACAGATGAAAATCACCACGATAAAATACAAGAGCTCGAAATATGAAACGTTGTAGAAGAAAGACTTACTAAACTTGACAATAAATTAACAACGGAGGAAGGATTCAAGTTGCTTTCGACGAATTGAAGATTCAAAGTGAGAAAATAGACAGTTTGTGGCAAACTTTTTGACACAGTGTCAAGCTTGAACAGACTTTTGTATTCTACAATAAATACAACAAACAACTGAGTCTGAAGAAATTGATGATGTTCTCGAAGAAATGGAAGACGACTTGATAATAGAGCAAAGAAACGAAAAAGAAAAACAGGTTTTACTCGGTTCACTTCCAGTAGTCAATATTCGCATCGGAGGAACTCTGAACTACATACATTTTTAGGTTATGATCAAAGCCAAAGAAAATTTCTTCGAAGCATGGGTACAAGAATTATGAGGACAAGATTCATGATGACAAATCAAACGAAGAACATACAGCAGAAGAACATATATCAAAATGTTATTTTTTTCTTTCAAAAATGCTTCAATTTCTGAAGCCTTTCTTGCAGTACTGTCTTGTTTCATTTGAACACATGGGGACTCATTTGAACTTTTGTTTGATGGTTTGACTATAACGCCTATTTAAGATCCTAGGTGAAACACAAAGCTAGAATTTTCCGAAGTTAGTCAAGCTATCTTTTGTTACGAGGCTTCGTGTACTTTGTACATGACCAACACCTTCCCATCACCTTTCTGGCTGATCTAGACTGCTTCATTTAGCGTTTATGTAGCAACCTATATTATTTATTTAGTTTATTAATTTTGGGTTTTATTCATCGTGTAGTGTTTAGATCTGCTTTTAATGCGGCTAGCTTTAGGTACGCGGTGGTACTCAATTAGATATGAAAAATATTTTAGTCGGATAGAGAGTTTTGATCCGCAACCTCTGCTTTACAAATCTAACTATTTTAACGGTTGTGCTATTCCAGTCAGTTACTATTACTATAATTTCGAGTCAATATGAAGATTGATTTTCGCGTTGTACTTGTGCACTATGTACAAAACTGTACGGATTGTATAAACAATATGCATATTTTTAATAAAATATTTCAAGGTTTTAAAAAACGCACAGAGTGCCAGTTACCTAGGAATACTGTAAAAACATTTTCAGTGTTAGTGGCGTAAAATTTTTCTAAAGGTTTGAGTGTTAGCATCGCAGGGTTTTTGAAAAGTTAAAAATCGGTTTTCTAAAGAATTAACGTGGATACGAAGGATGCATACAAGAAGGACAAAAATGGTGAGAGTGTTGTAATGACAACTGCACATTATTTAAAGGATATATATCCCAAAACGCATGTTATTTTCCTCCTTTGTAGCATTGTCGTCCTAAAATACATAGTAGTAAATCGAAAATGTAGTATGGTTGCTTTTCCCTCCTGAAACTTCTTAGCGTCGTTGACTACTGAGTCACTTCGTATGTCTATACATTCTACAAGTCCAAGAAACCTAAGGCAGAAACCGCAGCTAAAAAAAACCCCCAAAAAGCAAAAAGCCCTTTGAAGAAGAAGACAGCTAACAAAACCAACCGCAGAGAAAAAGTCCGAAAAACCGAAGAAGGCAAAGACACCAATGAAGACCAAAACAGCTAAGCCTAAGAAGACCATATCGACTTAAAAGGCCAAGACACCAAAGCTCATGAAGACCAAGACCTCAAAGAAGAAGGCAGCTAGCAAGCATCGGAAAGTAAATGCGCCAAAAAGGCAGCCATTAGCAGTTAAAAAAATCCAAAGGGTAAGAGCCCTAAGAAGAAGAAGACAGCTAACAAAATCAACCGTAGAGAAAAAGTCCGAAAAACCGAAGAAGGCCAAGACCCCAAAGAAAAAGGCAGCTAGGAAGCATCGGGAAGTAAGGACGCCATTAAGGCCGCCACCAAAGCTAAGTTTCAGCGGAGTGAGGACATGAAAAGCACGATGAGGTGGTTGGAATCGTACGGAATCTACATCGTCAAAGTTCTGAAACCGGTGCACCCAGACACCAGCATCTCCAGCAAAGCTATGTGTAGCATGAACAGTTTTGTCAACGATATCTTCTAGAGAATCGCTGCAGAAGCTTCAAGACTGGCACACTACAACAAGCGCTCTACAATCACTAGCAGAGAAATCCAGACAGCTGTCCGACTTCTACTCGGTGAACTTACGAAGCATGTCGTAAGCGAGGGAACAAAGGTTGATATAAAGTACACTAGAAGCAAGTAAACCTACTGTGTAGATCCACATATCAAAACGGACCTTCTCAGGGCCATACATATCTCTAGGAAAGAAATATTTCTCCAGGTTGCCATGCTTCTAAAGAAGCAATAGTACCCTGTACTAATATCACAATCTAATTATAAAAGACTTGCAGAAATAGAGAGCCACGAAACTAGGGTATGAGGTCTTCAAAACCCCTTACAAGTATTTGGTAAAGTGCACACATTTGAAAAAGAAGCCAAAAGGACGAACCCCTATTGAATGAAAACGTCCAGCAAACAATAGTAATACTAACACTAGAATCATCCTTCACTAGCAGCAAAGAAAAGAAAATAACAACACATCCAGAAAATACAAGAAATACAATACAATACAATACAATACAATACAATACAATGCAATACAATACAATACAATACAATACAATACAATAAAATACAATACAATACAAGAACATAAAATAAAATTCTTTCACGCGGACGTGTCGAAAAAATCCTGTTCCGAATCCTATATACAAAAAACCTTCTGATTGGTTAGATTTTATGTAAGCGCCCTTCTTATTCGTCAACGCCACTGTGCATTTCAATCCCTCTTGGGGGTATAAATGCTAAGGTAGACTGGACCAGAATCATTCATCGTCATCTGCTGCTGGCCATCTGCAATGACGAAGATTTGAACAAGCTCCTATCCGGAGTGACCTTTACTCAGGGTAGTGTGTCGCCTAACATCCAGGCTGTTCTTCTGTCAAAGAAAACCAAGCAGGCTCCTGGAAAAAAGCCTTCTCTTGCTCTACAAAAATTGCAAAAAAAAGACAAAACAACAAAAAACATAAAGACCCACAATTTTTCCCGAAAATGAATATGCCTCAATATTGACAACTGGTAATGAATGAGATAACAAACACACTCACGCACGGACTCAAACTAAGGAATGACATATTCCATATTCATTTATTCATTCATGTATTCATTCATTCATTTATTCATTTCATGTACGAAGATGTTTTCCTTGGCGAGTAGTTGATGTCATTATTTACATACGAGTATTAATATGACCAAATCCATTTGATATTGTTGCTGACCTTCTTCGATATCTTTCTTTTACCCATATCGTTTCCATGATTCTGTTATTTTTCTCCGTTGTAACATTGTCCTTATACAATACATACTAGTAAATCCAAAAATGTAGTATGGTTGCTTTTCCCTCTTTTAACTTCTTAGCGTCGCTCTCTACTGAGTCACTTCTTATGTCTATACATTTTCCAAGTCCAAGAAACCGTAGGAAGCAAAGAGCAGCTAAGAAAAAACCAAGGCTATGAGTCCTAAGAAGAAGAAGACAGCTAACAAAATCAACCGCAGAGAAAAAGTCCGATAAACCGAAGAAGGCAAAGACCCCAAAGAAGGACAAATCAGCTAAGCCTAAGAAGACCATATCACCTAAAAAGGTCAAGACCCCAAAGAAAAAGGCAGCTAGCAAGAATCGGGAAATAAGTGCGCCATTAAGGTCGCCACCAAAGCTAAGGTCAAGCGGAGTGGGGACAGGAAGAGCACGATTCGATGGTGGGAATACTACGGAATCTACATCGTCAAAGTTCAGAAACCGGTGAACCCAGACACCAGCATCTCCAGCAAAGCTATGTGTAGCATGAACAGTTTTGTCAACGATATCTTCTAGAGAATCGCTGCAGAAGCTTCAAGACTGGAACACTACAACAAGCGCTCAACAATCACTAGCAGTGAAATCAAGACAGCTGTCCGACTTCTACTCGGTGAACTTACAAAACATGCCGTAAGCGAGGGAACCAAGGCTGTTATCAAGTACACCAGAAGCAAGTAAACCCACTGTGTAGATCCACATATCAAAACGGCCCTTTTCAGGGCCATACATACCTCTAGGAAAGAAATATTTCTCCATGTTGCCATGCTTCTAAAAAAGCAATAGTACTCTTTACTTGTATCACAATCTAATTATAATAGACTTGCAGAAATAGAGAACCACGAAACTAGGGTGTGATGTCTTCAAAACCCCTTACAAGTATTCGGTAATGTGTACACATTTGCAAAACAAGCCAAAAAGACGAACCCCTATTGAATGAAAACGTCCAGCAAACAATATTAATACCAACACTAGTATCATCCTTCACTAGCAGCAAAGAAAAGAATATAACAACACATCCACAGAATACAATACAATACAATACAATACAATACAATACAATACAATACAATACAATGCAATACAATACAATACAATACAATACAATACAATACAATACAATACAATACAATACAATACAATACAATACAATACAATACAATACAATACAATACAGTACAATACAATACAATACAATACAATACAATACAAGAACATAAAATACAATTCTTTCACGCGGACGTGATCGAAAACATCTTGGTCTGAATCCTATATACACGAAACCTTCTGATTGGTTAGATTTTAAGTAAGCGCCCTTCTGATTCGTCAACGCCACTGTGCATTTCAATCACTCTTGCGGATATAAATGCTAAGGTAGAATGGACCAGAATCATTCATCGTCATCTGTGCTGCTGGCCATCTGCAATGACGAAGATTTGAACAAGCTCCTATCCGGAGTGACCTTTACTCAGGGTAGTGTGTCGCCTAACATCCAGGCTGTTCTTCTGTCAAAGAAAACCAAGCAGGTTCCTGGAAAATAAGCCTTCTCTTGCTATGCAAAAATCGCAACCCCCCCCCCCCACACACACACACAGAAAAACAAGAAACATAAAAACCCACAATTTTCCCAGAAAAGGAATATGCCTCAATATTGGCAACTGGTAATGAATGAGATTACAAACACACTCACGCACGGACTAAAACTAAGGAATGACATATACCATATTCATTTATTCATTCATATATTCATTCATTCATTCATTCATTCATTCATTCATTCATTCATTCATTCATTCATTCATTCATTCATTCATTCATTCATTTATTCATTCATTCATTTCATGGACGAAGATAGATAGTAGCCTTGGCGAGTACTTGATGTCATTACTTACATACGAGTATTAATATGATCAAATCCATTTGTTATTGTTGGCTGACCTTCTTCGGTATTTTTCTTTTACCCCTATCTTTTCCATTATTCTGTTATTTTTCTCCGTTGTAACATTGTCCTTATACAATACATACTAGTAAATCCCAAAATGTAGTATGGTTGTTTTTCCCTCTTTCAACTTCTTAGTGTCGCTCTCTACTGAGTCACTTCCTATGTCTATATATTCTCCAAGTCCAAGAAACCTAAGGCAGCAACAGCAGCTAAAACAAACCGAAGGCTAAGAGCCCTAAGAAGAAGAAGACTGCTAACAAAATCAACCGCAGAGAAAAAGTCCGAAAAACCGAAGAAGGCAAAGACCCCAAAGAAGGACAAATCAGCTAAGCCTAAGAAGACCATATCACCTAAGAAGGCCAAGACCCCAAAGAAAAAGGCAGCTAGCAAGCATCAGAAGTATGGGCGCCATAAAGGCAACAACCAAAGCTATGGTCCAGCGGACTGGGAACAGGAAGAGCACGAAGAGGTGGTGGGTATCTTACGGAATCTACATCGTCAAAGTCCTGAAACCGGTGCACCCAGACACCAGTATCTCCAGCAAAAGCTATGTGTAGCATGATCAATTTTGTCAACGATATCTTCTAGAGAATCGCTGCAGAAGCTCAAGACTGGCACACTACAACAAGCGCTCTACTATCACTAGCTGAGAAATCCAGACAGCTGTCCGACTTCTACTCGGTGAACTTACGAAACATGCCGTAAGTGATTGAACCAAGGCTGTTATCAAGTACACCAGAAGCAAGTAAACCTACTGTGTAGATCCACATATCAAAACGGCCCTTTTCAGGGCCATATATATCTCTAGGAAAGACATATTAATCCAGGTTGCCATGCTTCTAAAAAAGCAATAGTACCCTTTACTTGTATCACAATCTAATTAGAATAGACTTGCAGAAATAGAGAACCATGAAACTAGGGTGTGATTTCAAAACCCCTTACAAGTATTCGGTAATGTGTACACATTTGCAAAGAAGTAAAAAAGACGAACCCCTATTGAATGAAAACGTCCAGGAAACAACAGTAATCATAACACTAGTATCATCCTTCACTAGCAGCAAAGAAAGGTAAATAACATCACATCCACATAACACAATATAATACAATACAATACAAAAAAATACAATAAAATACAATACAATACAATACAATAAAATACAATACAATACAATACAATACAATACAAAACAATTCAAAACAATACAATACAATACAATACAATACAATACAATACAATACAATACAATACAATAAAATGCAATACAATACAATACAATACAATACAATACAATACAATACAAGAACATAAAATAAAATTCTTTCGCGCGGACGGTCGTGATCGAAAACATCCTGTTCCGAATGCTATATACACGAAACCTTTTGATTGGTTACATTTTATGTAAGCGCCCGTCTGATTCGTTAACGCCACTGTGCATGTCAATCCTTCTTGCAGGTGGAAATGCTAAGATAGAATGGACCAGAATCATTCATCGTCGTCTGCTGCTGGCTATCTGCAATGACGAAGATTTGAACAAGCTCCTATCCGGAGTGACCTTTACTCAGGGTGGTGTGTTGCCTAACATCCAGGCTGTTCTTCTGTCAAAGAAAACCAAGCACTCTCCTGGAAAATAAGCCTTCTCTTGCTCTACAAATATCTAAAAAAAAACCCCAAAAACAACAATAAACAAAAAAGCCCACATTTTTTCCCGAAATGGAATATGCCTCAATATTGGCAACAGGTAATGAATGAGATTACAAACACACTCACGCACGGACTAAAACTAAGGAATGTCATATACCATATTCATTTATTCATTCATGTATTCATTCATTCAGTCATTCATTTCATGTACGTAGATAGATAGTTGCGTTGGCGAGTAGTTGATGTCATTATTTACATACGAGTATTAATATGACCAAATCCATTTCTTATTGTTGCTGACCTTCTTCTGTATCTTTCTTTTACCCTTATCTTTTTCATTATACTGTTATTTTTCTCCGTTGTAACATTGTCCTTACACAATACATACTAGTAAATCCAAAAATGTAGTATGGTTGCTTTTCCCTCTTTTAACTTCTTAGCGTCGCTGTCTATTGAGTCAATTCGTATGTCTATACATTCTCCAAGTCCAAGAAACCTAAGGCAGAAGCAGCAGCTAAAAAAACCAAAATAAGAGCCCTACGTAGAAGAAGACAGCTAACAAAATCAACTGCAGAAATAGAGAACAACGAAACTAGGGTATGATGTCTTCAAAACCCCTTACAAGTATTCGGTAATGTGGTCACATTTGCAAAAGAAGTAAAAAAAGACGAACACCCCTATTCAATGAAAAAATTCCAGCAAACAATAGTAATACTAACACTAGTATCATCCTTTACTAGCAGCAAAGAAAAGTAAATAACAACACATCCACAAAATACAAGTAATACAATACAATACAATACAATACAATACAATACAATACAATACAATACAATACAATACAATACAATACAATACAATACAATACAATACATTGCAAGAACATAAAATAAAATTCTTTCACGCGGACGTGATTAAAAACATCCTGTTCCGAATCCTATCTACACGAGACCTACTGATTGGTTAGATTTTATGTAAGCGCCCGTCTGATTCGTCAACGTCACTGTGCATTTCAAATCCTCTTGGGGGTATAAATGCTAAGGTAGAATGGACCAGAATCATTCATCGTCATCTGCTGCTGGCCATCTGCAATGACGAAGATTTGAACAAGCTCCTATCCGGAGTGACCTTTACTCAGGGTGGTGTATTGCCTAACATCCAGGCTGTTCTTCTGTCAAAGAAAACCAAGCAGGCTCCTTGAAAATAAGCATTCTCTTGCTCTACAAAAATCGCAACGAAAAAACAAACAACAACAAACATAAAAACCCACAATGAATATGCCTCAATATTGGCAACTGGTAATGAATGAGATTACAAAAACACTCACGCAAGGACTCAAACTAAGGAATGACATATACCATATTCATTTTTTTATTCATGTATTCATTCATTCATTCATTCATTTCATGGACGAAGATAGATAGTTGCCTTGGCGAGTAGTTGATGTCATTATTTACAAACGAGTATTAATATGACCAAATCCATTTGTTATTGTTGCTGACCTTCTTTGGTATCTTTCTTTTACCCCTATCTTTTCCATTATTCTGTTATTTTTCTCCGTTGTAACGTTGTCCTTATACAATACATACTAGTAAATCCAAAACTGTAGTATGGTTGCATTTCCCTCTTTTAACTTCTTAGCGTCGATGTCTACTGAGTCACTTCCTATGTCTATACATTCTCCAAGTCCAAGAAACCTAAGGCAGCAACAGCAGCTAAAACAAACCGAAGGCTAAGAGCCCAAAGAAGAAGAAGACTGCTAACAAAATCAACCGTAGAGAAAACGTACGACAAACCGAAGAAGGCAAGACCCCAAAGGAGGACAAATCAGCTAAGCCTAAGACGACCATATCACCTAAGAAGGCCAAGACCCCAAAGAAAAAAGCAGCTAGCAAGCATCGGGAAGTAAGGGCACCATAATGGCCCCCACCAAAGCTAAGGACAAGCGGACTGGGGATAGGAAGAGCACGATGAGGTGGTGGGAATCCTATGGAATCTACATCGTCAAAGTTCAGAAACCGGTGCACCCAGACACCAGTATCTCCAGCAAAGCTATTTGTATCATGAACAGTTTTGTCAACGATATCTTCTAGAGAATCGCTGCAGAAGCTTCATGACTGGCACACTACTACAAGCGCTCTACAATCACTAGCAGAGAAATCCAGACAGCTGTCCGACTTCTACTCGGTGAACTTACAAAGCATGCCATAAGCGTTGGAACCAAGGCTGTTATCAAGTACACCAGAAGCAAGTAAACCTACTGTGTCGATCCACATATCAAAACGGACCTTTTCAGGGCCATACATATCTCTAGGAAAGAAATATTTCTCCAGGTTCCCATGTTTCTAAAGAAGCAATAGTACTCTTTACTTGTATGACATTCTAATTATAATAGACTTGCAGAAATAGAGTACCACCAAGCCAGGGTATGATGTTCTTCAAAACCATTTACAAGTATTCGGAACTGTGCACACATTTACAAAGAGGTCAATGAAAACGTCAAGCAAACAACAGCAATATTTACACAAGTATCGTCCTTCACTAGCAGCAAAGAAAAGTAAATAAGTACACATCCACAACATACAAGAAATACAATACAATACAATAACATAAAATAAAATTCTTTCACGCGGACGTGATCGAAAACATCCCTTTCCGAATCCTATATACAAGAAACCTTCTGATTGGTTAGATTTTTTGTAAGCGCCCTTCTGATTCGTCAACGCCACTGTGCATTTCAATCCCTCTTGGGGGTATAAAAGCTAAGGTAGAAAGGACCAGAATCAGTCCCCCTCATCTGCAGCTGGCCATCTGCAATGACGAAGATTTGAACAAGCTCCTATCCGGAGTGACCATTGCTCAGAGTGGGGTGCTGCCTAACATCCAGGCTGTTTTTCTGCCAAAGAAAACCAAGCAGGCTCCTGCAAAATAAGCCTTTTCTTCTTCTACACGAATCCCCCCAAAATAAAAACAACAACAAAAAAAAACAATTATATCCGAAAAGGAATATGTCTAAATATTGGCAACTGGCAATGAATGAGATCACAAACACACGCACGCACGGACTAAAACTAAGGAGTGACATATTCCATATTCATTTATTCATTCATTCATTTCATGCACGAAGATAGATAGTTGCCTTGGAGAGTAGTTGATGTCATTATTTACATACGAGTATGAATATGACCAAATCCGATTGTTTTTGTTTCTGACCTTCTTTGGTATCTTTCTTTTACAACTATCTTTTGCAATATTCTGTTAGTTTTCCCCGTTGTAACATTGTCCTTAGACAATACATACTAGTAAACCAAAAATGTAGTAGGATTGGTTTTCCCTCTTTTAACTTCTTAGCTTCGCTGTCTACTGAGTCACTTCGTATGTCTATACGTTCTCCAAGTCCAAGATACCTAATGTAGCAACATCAGCTAAAAAACCCAAGGCGAAGAGCCATAAGAGGAAGAAGACAGCTAACAAAATCAACTGTACAGAAAAAGTAAGAAAAAGCGAAGAAGGCAAAGACTCCAACGAAGGCAAAACAGCTAAGCCTAAGAAGACCATATCCCCTAAGAAGGCTAAGACACAAAAGCCAAAGAAGGCCAAGACCCCAAAGAAGAAGTCAGCTAGCAAGCCTCGGGAAGTATGGGCGCCAAAAGGCCGACAACAAAGCTAAGGCCCAGCGGACTGGGACAGGAAGAAGACGATGAGGTGGAGGAATCCAACGGAATCTACATCTACAAAGTTCTGAAACCGGTACACCAAGACACCATTATCTCCAGCAAAGCTATGTGTATCCTGAATAACAAGACATTATGTCATCATCTTCCTCTTTATACTGATATTAATTGGTACTATCATATCTGTGATTTTTTTATTTTTCTTCCTTTTCATTGTATCCTTCACAAAACAGAATGTAAGTATTATATCTCGACATTTTCTAATACTTTCTGTAAACATTCATCTAAGACACATAACAGAGGAGTACGAAATCTGATTTCTCTTTTTCCAATAACCATGTTTAGTGTGTAAAAGAGACAATGTGTCGAAACTGAAGAAACTAGAAAGATCAAACAACAGATCTAACTATAATGTAGACAACGTACTCTGGATAAGAGACAGATGAAAAAGAAATTATAGAGCCCTTGAAAGGAATATTCTTATCTTTAGTTTAGTTTCATTTTTGTAACAATATTTATATGTTAATGTTACGACTCTATGGCCTAAGAAAAATGTAACAGAAAGAAAGTGAAACCAACAAATCAAGTAAAAATCAACAAGCAATTTATTACTAGATAATTAAAATGAAAAATCAAAAAGTCACTTACAGTAATGTGTTTTGAAATCCTAATAATGCAATAAGAATGATTGTTCTAATCACAAGTCCTAAATATAGAATGTTCCGAATTCACGGCTGTGTCCTTGAATGTTATGATGTGCTAATGGTCTCCAAAGTCCTGATGTACTAGTAATCTTGATGTGCTGATGTCAAAATGAAGTATTCCAAAATCTCTGAATAAGTTCACATAAATTCCAAAATCATCAATTAAAAATCCAAAATCCAAAAGTTTATGAGCACTGTTATAATCCAATGAATATTTAAAATAATTCCTCTCTTAGAATTTGGAATGAATTTTCACAACTGTAATAGCTCTTTGCAAGACTGATGGTAATGTCAAAACTGAATAAATGTCCACCAAACATGGCATATATAAAGATTGGTCACATGACAGAATGTTCTAGAACATGAGTCATCTTAATGGAATTTTTACTTGTAAACAAAAATCATCCTTGACCTTCAAATTGAAAAAAAATATTGATCAAAACAACCTAATTCAAGGACATTAGTTAAACATGTTTTTCCTGATAACATTAAGATTTAAGCAAATATTAAAGTGAAGAAACATTTATAATTTCCTAAAATATTTATAATATTATATAAACATCATACATAACAGTTAAGTCGAATTATAATTATTCCACTGCAATGTAATGTTCTCATCTTTCACTGAATTTTTTGTTAAATTTGCGATTATATCCAGTAAAGATGATCCCAATTAAGCAATGGAATCTGAACAGCATCAAATAATTAGATTTGTTTCTTTCGTTGTTCAAATTTTGTTTGAAATTATTTCCAAAATTAGGTTGTATCAAGTAGAATGTGACCACTTTCTTAACATATGATCATTCATTGTATAATTCAATTTCGTTTGTTTTTTTCTTCTAATCTTATTTGAAATAATTTCAAAAGTAAAATGCTATCTAGCAGTAGATGAAGACTCTCTACAAAGATAGATTCATTTAAAAAATATCACGAATATTTTCATCATGAACATGTTGAGAATGACTGATAACCAGGAATACGTATCGAAATACATATCTTCATGGATAGATGGATAGATGGATGCATGCATATGGATAAAGATATCGGAATATCCTAGTTTATGAGAACGATTTTGTTATAATACATATAGACAAATAAAGTGAAAGAGGTATAGCCATAGATTCCATGTTGATTACTACAAAGGAATTTAGCTTTATTTATATGGAGGATACACCTAACAAGTAAAGTTGTTATAAGTTCTTTATTACAACACATTATATCGTCATGTTCCTATTTTAACTGATATTAATCGGCACTATCATATCATTGATCTTTTATTTTCTTCCTTTTCATCATTCCCTTCACAAAACAGGGAGTAAGTATTATATCTCGCCGTTTTCTAATGCTTTCTCCAAACAGTCACCTAAGACACTTAAGATAATATGATTTCTCTTCTTCCAATAACCTTGTTTAGTGTGTAAAAGAGTGCCTGTGAAAAAACTGAGGACAAAAAAAAATATATAAAAAATGCAGAAACGGGGAAATAACAAACAACAGATCTAAGTATATTGTAGACGACGTAAGATGGAATTACAGATAAGGGACAGATGACACACCGATTATAGAGTGTTTGAAAGCAATATTGTTATATTTAGTTTATTTTGATTTCTGTAACAATATTTAGCTGTTAAGTTTATTTTTATTTATTCCACTGCAATGTAATGTCGGTATATTTCACTGGATTTTATGTTAAATTTGTGAATATATCCAGTAAAGATGATCCAAATTAAGCAATGGAATCTGAACAACATCCAATAACTTGATTTTCTTTGTTTATTGTTGAAATTTTGTTTGAATTTATTTCCAAAATTATGTTGTATCCAACAGAATGTGACTGCTTTGTTAACAAATAATGGTTCATTATATAATTCAATTTCTTCCTTTATGTTTATAATTTTGTTTGAAATAATTTGAAAAGTGAAATTCTATCTAGCAGGATACTAAAATTCTCTACAAATATATTCATTCGTTTCAAAAACATCACAAATATTTTATCATAAACAAACTGAGAATGAGTAGTAACCAGGAATACATACCAAAATACATATCTTTACGGATATATGGATGAACGCATATGGATAAAGATATCGGAACATCCTAGTCTATGAAAACGAGTTTGTTATAATACATATAGACAAATATAGTGAAAGAGATATAGCCATACATACCTTGTAGATTACTACGAATGAATTTAGCTTTATTTATATCGAGGATAGACCTAACAAGTAAAGTTATTATAAGTTCTCGATTACAAGACATTATGTCATCATGTTCCTCTTTATACTGATATTAATTGGTACTATCATATCTGTGATTTTTTATTTTTCTTCCTTTTCATTATATCCTTCACAAAACAGTTGGTAAGTATTATATCTCGACATTTTCTAATACTTTCTGTAAACAGTCATCTAAGACACATTCCAGAGGAGTACGAAATCTGATTTCTCTTTTTCCAATAACCATGTTCAGTGTGTAAAAGAGACCATGTGAAGAAACTGAAGAAACTATGAAAGATCAAACAACAGATCTAACTATACTGTAGACAACGTACAGTATAGTAAGAGAGAGATGAAAAGGCAATTATGGAGCCCTTGAAAGGAATATTCTTATCTTTAGTTTAGTTTAATTTCTGTAACAATATTTATATGTTAAATCGAATTTTAATTATTCCACAGCAATGTAATGTTCTCATCTTTCACTGAATTTTATGTTAAATTAGCAATTATATCCAGTAAAGATGATCCCAATTAAGCAATGGAATCTGAACAACATCAAATAATTAGATTTGTTTCTTTCGTTGTTCAAATTTTGTTTGAAATTATTTCCAAAATTAGGTTGTATCCAGTAGAATGTGACCGCTTTCTTAACATATGATCATTCATTGTATAATTCAATTTCGTTTGTTTTTTTCTTCTAATCTTATTTGAAATAATTTCAAAAGTAAAATGCTATCTAGCAGTAGATGAAGACTCTCTACAAAGATAGATTCATTTAAAAAATATCACGAATATTTTCATCATGAACATGTTGAGAATGACTGATAACCAGGAATACGTATCGAAATACATATCTTCATGATAGATGGATAGACGGATGCATGCATATGGATAAAGATATCGAAACATCCTAGTTTATGAGAATGATTTTGTTATAATACATATAGACAAATAAAGTGAAAGAGGTATAGGCATAGATACCATGTTGATTACTACAAAGGAATTTAGCTTTATTTATATGGAGGACACACCTAACAAGTAAAGTTGTTATAAGTTCTTTATTACAACACATTATATCGTCATGTTCCTATTTTAACTGATATTAATCAGTACTATCATATCATTGATCTTTTATTTTCTTCCTTTTTATTATACCCTTCACAAAACAAGTAAGTATTATATCTTGCTATTTTCTAATCCATTCTCCTAATAGTCACCTAAGACACTTAAGATAATCTGATTTCTCTTCTTCCAATAACCTTGTTTAGTGTTTAAAAGAGTGCCTGTGAGAAAACTGAAGAAAAACAAAACAAAAAAAAACTATAAAAAAAAAACTGCTGAAACTGGGAAATAACAAAGAACAGATCTAAGTATATTGTAGACGACGTAAGATGGAATTACAGATAAGGGACAGATGACCCACCGATTATAGAGTCTTTGAAAGCAATATTGTTATATTTAGTTTATTTTGGTTTCTGTAACAATATTTAGCTGTTAAGTTTATTTTTAATTATTCCACTGCAATGTAATGTCGGTATATTTCACTGGATTTTATGTTAAATTTGTGAATATATCCAGTAAAGATGATCCAAATTAATCAATGGAATCCAAACAACATCCAATAACTTGATTTTCTTCTTTTATTGTTGAAATTTTGTTTGAATTTATTTCCAAAATTATGTTGTATCCAACAGAATGTGACTGCTTTGTTAACAAATAATTGTTCATTATATAATTCAATTTCTTTTATGTTTATAATTTTGTTTGAAATAATTTGAAAAGTGAAATTCTATCTAGCAGGATATTAAAATTCTCTACAAATAGATTAATTCGTTTCAAAAACATCGCAAATATTTTATCATAAACAAACTGAGAATGGGTAATAACCAGGAATACATACCAAAATACATATCTTTACGGATACATGGATGAACGCGTATGGATAAAGATATTGGAACATTCTAGTCTATGAAAACGAGTTTGTTATAATACATATAGACAAATATAGTGAAAGAGATATAGCCATACATACCTTGCTGATTACTACGAATGAATTTAGTTTTATTTATATCGAGGATACACCTAACAAGTAAAGTTGCTATAAGTTCTCGATTACAAGACATTATGTCATCATGTTCCTCTTTATACTGATATTAATTGGTACTATCATATCTTTGATGTTTTTATATTTCTTCCTTTTCATTATATCCTTCACAAACAGAATGTAAGTATTATATCTCGACATTTTCTAATACTTTCTTTAAACAGTCATCTAAAACACATACCAGAGGAGTACGAAATCTGATTTCTCTTTTTCCAATAACCATGTTCAGTGTGTAAAAGAGACCATGTGAAGAAACTGAAGAAACTATGAAAGATCAAACAACAGATTTAACTATACTGTAGACAACGTACGCTGGATAAAAGACAGATGAAAAAGCAATTATAGAGCCCTTGAAAGGAATATTCTTATCTTTAGTTTAGTTTAATTTTTGTAACAATATTTATATGTTAAATCGAATTTTAATTATTCCACAACAATGTAATGTTCTCATCTTTCACTGAATTTTATGTTGAATTAGCAATTATATCCAGTAAAGATGATCCCAATTAAGCAATGGAATCTGAACAGCATCAAATAATTAGATTTGTTTCTTTCGTTGTTCAAATTTTGTTTGAAATTATTTCCAAAATTAAGTTGTATCCAGTAGAATGTGACCGCTTTCTTAACATTTGATCGTTCATTGTATTATTCAATTTCGTTTGTTTTTCTTCTAATCTTATTTGAAATAATTTCAAAAGTAAAATGCTATCAAGCAGTAGATGAAGACTCTCTACAAAGATAGATTCATTTAAAAAATATCACGAATATTTTCATGATGGACATGTTGAGAATCACTGATAACCAGGAATATGTATCGAAATACATATCTTCATGGATAGATGGATAGATGGATGCATGCATATGGATAAAGATATCGGAGCATCCTAGTTTATGAGAACGATTTTGTTATAATACATATAGACAAATAAAGTGAAAGAGGTATAGTCATAGATACCATGTTGATTACTACAATGGAATTTAGCTTTATTTATATCGAGGATACTAACAAGTAAAGTTGCTATAAGTTCTTTATTACAACACATTAAATTGAGTGATGGTTAAGCTAATGAGAGATAATGTGCTATTTATAGGGAGATGGGATTCCTACTAAATTATCATCAGACTAAAATGAAAATAAAAACAAAAAGAAAAATAAAGCAGGAGTGGGTGTTCCGGCTAACGTGATCTAGAGGTGTGCTACTTATAGGGTGGAAGGGAGTTAGGTTTTATTACGAGTTCTGAGGGTGGGTAATATGATACATGTGTTGAAAGTTCATATTGTGTGCATATGAAGGCCACTATAACTCAAAAGAAAATGATTTCATTGCTCAGTCGAATAGAAACACCACATAAAACCATCATCGAGATGTAGCATCTGTTCACTATTTTAATTTATCCCTGCAAGAGTATTTCCCTTTCTGGTTTCACTAGAGGTAAACTGTCCATTTGCTAAACGAAGTGTCATTTTGTGAATCAAACAAGTATGTCTTCTATTTGATCTTATGATCATACACACTTGTAATGGTCATTTATTCATCCTTGTTTATTCTCATTCATGTGTACATGCATATATTTTCAAAATTCTCCTATTTGCCTTGTTAAGATTCATTCAGTTATTTATTCATTCATTCATTCTTACGTCTACTTTTCCACTTACCCAATGATCTGCATGTACATATGTTTGTTCCTCCATTTCTTTGGGCATTCCTTTTAATTATAAAACTGTCTGGTAAAATTACAAACTGACTCAGATTATTAATGGCAGTCTAAATGATAATTAATTAGAAAAACGAAAAAAATCATTAGAAAAATATTAACGCACTGGGTTATAATTAGATTAATACTGCCATAGTGGAAAAACTGCTGAAGATTATTTCAATTTTTTTTTGTAGGGCATGTATGCTCAGGGAATTTGGGGATTTTAAGCTTCCCCGCTTCCCAAACAACATAAAATGTTTGTGTTAAAATTGTTCTTTTTCCATGGATGAGAAATGCTTTTCACAACTAAAGATAATTTCTTGTGAAGAATGCAATATATTTGTGGGGGTACTTAGATATATTTAGAAGGTCATACAACAGTTTAACAAATTTACTATACCAAGTAGTTTTGATATTTTATTTAACTTTTAGGGATTAATATAACGTTAATTGTTCTCTATGAAGAGTTTTATTATGATGCAAATTAATTGTCCTTGACTTCATTAAGGTATTTTTGTTATGTGACTGGAAGGCTGTCAGACTTTTCCAGAATTGAATAATAGTGCCAATAATGAAAGCAACAGTCTTTGCAACTGTTCTTTATGCAAGGTCATATCACTCATCAAATGAATGGTTGGTGATTAAATGTACACATTCGTTATATGATTGACATGAGATTCCAAATTATTTACGGCAGGTCATAAAAGAAAAACCCTATGTACATTAAGTATAACAATATGACATTTGCATAAGGAAGGTCATACATTTCACACAAATACTTGTACACAGAAGATTCATTGAGTTTTTTTTAACATATTCCATTTTTCCATTATTGATAATCAGCTATATACATCATTAGTAAAACAAGAAAAATCTTTGTACTGCAGCTTCTCAAAATTTGCTAAACATAATTTACCCACATTTGACAGAAAGCATCCTGGCTTAAAGGGTTTACAAGTTTCTACAAATAATGCCAATAAGACATCAAACATGGCACCCATTTAATAAAACATTGTAATAAGAATAAAACTTGAAACATTTTCTTCTTAAAACCTACTGATCAGAACTGAAACAAATTTCAAAAACAGCATCCTGGAATTAAGATCTCAGTTTGATATAAACTACGCCAATACGCCATCAAATATTCAATTATTGCAACCGTCACTGTTACTAAAAGTTAGAAAACCCTTGAAATAGCTTTCTCAAAATCAACTTCACATTATTAGACTATTTTTTATAGAGATCACCGTAGTATAAAGGGCTTTGAAATATTTACAACTGATGCTGATCCATCATCGAATATGGCTGTCACTACTTAAAATATAAAACAATTTAAACAACTTTATCTCAAACGCTGCTGAACAGGATTTAACCAACTTTGACACAAAGCATCCTGACATAAATGCCTTTCAATATTGGACAAATTATGCACGTATACCATACAGTATGGATGATGATACAAAAATAGAAACAAGATTTTCTCCACATATTCGATGAACTGCAGTAGATGAATTGTGTTCATACCTAGGATAAATCATAAAGCTGAGAAAATTCTTTCCACGACAGGCTTGTTTGCCTCTTTGATCCTAGGGTCAAGATCAGTCATAGAAAGTTGGTATAAGGCTTTGTTTATAGAAAAAAAATATTTGTGTATTTTTCCTAAAATCTATAGATGGAGTATGTTTATACATAAAATGAATCATTATGAATCCATGACAACGTATTCTTCAATGTGACTGTTGAAAGTTATGACCTTAATATCAAGGTCACGTTTCAAAGCAGCATTCCGTTTATGGCCCTGAGTTTCTTGTATTCTAATCTTTATCAATGATCTGTCTATTTATATGCAAAATTGGTTACAACCACAGATTTCTATGCTGATGATACCACCCTCACAGATGTTCTGTGTTCCCTTGTCCCGCTACAAAAAAATCTGCCACATGCCCTAGATAATTTAGAAAACTCTGCATTCATTAGTTGTCACTGGGTAAAAATATTTTTGTGGATTTTGGGGTTCCTACTAATTTAAAAAACCCAATTAACAATGATCATTTTATAGAAACAACAGGACCCAATCCACGAAAATATATTTTTTGCACACCAATGACAATTGGTACCCCTGAAGATAAATGAATTCACAGTATTGATGAAAACAGAATGGAATGACTGTTGGTATATCAAACACTAAAACGAACATGGCTACTACAGCTAAACAAAAAGTTGCCAGAAGTAGTAGTCTATCTATCTTGCAAAATTACTTCATTGCAAGTCATTGCACATAATTAAGTCATTCTGGTACATGTCGTTAAACAACCGAGGGTGATTTTCAGATGAAATAACTCATGACCTTCAAGGTCAGGATTAAAAGTCTTTCATAACTTTGTCAGTTCTGGGTTCAGGATTTTTTTCATCATCTATGTGGAACGAGATCCTTAAATCTGTTATGAAATCAATATTTACAGCAATAATATAATTTTGCATGTGCCGATTTATTTCCTTTCAGCGAGATTAAGATGAAAACTATAGGTTACAGGAGAAAATATTTCTGCATTGAGACAGGCCTATTCAACCCAATCAGCTCTAGTTCATAAATCTCCGAAGATTTAATATCAGCGAAAGTGTATCCACATTAAAATAAATACAATAAAGGTATTCCCTATGTACTTAAATTAGGATTTTTCAATTTTGCTGAATTATGGTTTTGTGTATAAATTGTTTTAGGACATTTATAAAGAGATTCCCGTTGTAACCGATGTGCCTTTCCATTTCAGACCTGCAAGATGAAGATGGATTTTTAGAGGCAATCAGAAACAATGATCAGAAGGTAGAAGAAATGATAAGAAAGCACAAGATTCCAAAACAAAGTATCCTGAAGATAGTAATACAACAAGATGGATATTCTAAGGGTGTACAGCTGGCTCTATGTGAAATGTCCAAGCTGCTCAGGACGGAGATTTCACAGGCTGTAGATGTCTGGTGTGGATATACACCAGAAGATCCTCACTCCCCTGTGTTTGTGGTCACTCTCAAAAACCAGAAATGCATGCAAAAGAAAAATGAGGTCCTAGAACGTTTTATTGATTACAGATTTATCTTTAGACATAAGTATGTACCTAATGATGAAGAAAAAAGTATTGTTGAACGGTTTGGTAGCAAGAGTGTCAGATCTGAAGACGTCGCTTGTGTGAATAACTGGATTGCAACAAACACTGAGAGTCTTATGAAGGAACATAGTAACCTGAGTATAATAAGAGCTTGCTCTGTTAAAGCATATGGCTACTTGAAGAAGAAAATGGAGGTGATTGAGGACACGTACATAGTTTTAAATGTTCCCGTAAAGGGGATCATACCGGTAGGGGAAAAGGAGTTCCCAAGAGTTATTGATGGAATAGTTACTGACGTCAGAGAGGGAGAATTTTTTTTCTTTGGAGCTCACAATGCAATGGACTACCACCCAAAAACTACGTATAGGCTGCTGTATAGCAGGTGACAAAATTGGGAGTTTGGGTGGATTTGTAGACCTCCCTGGTCAAAATGTCGGTTGCCTAACAGCTGCTCATGTTGTCTTAACAGATAAACAGATTGAAGAATACATTAAAATGGGAGATGACGCAAAGAGGAAGCTGAATGATGACTTTGCACAAGGAATAAAAGCAATCGAAATACACCAGCCTAGTCCGGGTTTTAAACCTTTTGGGAGAGTACATGCTATAGCTCTAGATGCGGAAAACAGTTTTACACCATCTGTTGATGCAGCTATCATTCAAATTACTGATGATGAAAGGAAACCAGAAACTGGAAATTTTCCAGATGGTGATTTTGAAAATGTTGGTAAGGATGTAAAATTTACAAAGCATTCTTGAGAGTATTAGCAAAATTAATCACAGCATTTACATGTCCACACAGTGTGAAAAAATCTCTCTATTCATCAGTGCTGCTTATGTTGCCCTAGTATTTCTTACTCATTGCTAGATGTAAGTTCAAGTGAAATCTTTAAAGAAAAAGGATTTAAATGCTTGAAAATTGTATGTTTTCAAGCCTAAATTTTTTTTTTTGTTTGTTTTTTTTTTTATGGTTTGTTTTGCAGTTCTTTACATTTACATTTTTAGAACTTAACTTCTAATCTGCACTATCTAGACAATATTTTGTTGTCGTGTCGTTAAACTCTCTCTCTCTCTCTCTCTCTCTCTCTCTCTCTCTCTCTCTCTCTCTCTCTCTCTATATATATATATATATATATATATATATATATATATATATATATATATATATATATATATATATATATATATATACATATCTTATAAAAGTTTCTTACCCACTACTCTCTCTTTTTCATTTTCTGACTTTTTCAATGCTAGCACTATAGTCTCGGAGTCCCCTTAAGGGTTAATTTTCAGGTTAGGAATAGCATAAAATCTGCACTGCATCGTCGTAAGGTATTTTGCATCTAGAAACCAGCGTTATCTAGAGCACGCGAATAGTCCATTTTTGATGAAGGGGTGCACACAGTCGAAGAACTAACTAGTTTTGTTCAATCAGGCGTTCGCGTGACACTGAGAGATCTACACCTAATGATCTTAGGAAATGTCTGTAAAAGTAATTGTTATTTACAGGTGTTGCTTGTTATTTAGCATCAGATGTACTGAACTGAAAGATTGTGTCGAATGAACATTAAACAAACCATAATAAAACAACACAAATACACTATTCTTTATGGAAAGGTACAACTTATTGAGTTGAAATACAAAGAAAACATCATGTGTGTTGACACTCTACTAAAGTTAGTCATCTGGCATTTCATCAGAATATTAGTCAAGCATCAAGCATGCTGAGTATATGATCTACATTATTCTTTTATATAAAGCACAGAGTGCATGCACATAATCATGCTTATTTATGAAACAAGGCATTAAGAATGGTATGATGATGCCTGTATATCGATCAATCAGCTATTTAAACATTTTTGTAAGCTTTATTTTGGGCATGGCAATCATTTGAATATATCTTTATCTGACTTTCGCCATCCATAGTTCTTTCAAAGTCACTCCAGAGTAATTAAATAAGACTACTTCCTTAACATTCATCTAGGAAAATATCTCAAGTTAGTCGATCAATGTGTTACTGCTTATTCCTGTAGGAAACCACATGTACATATATGTCCAATGATAGCAGCGTACAAGAATCATGAGAATCAACAACGCCTTTGTAACCAGGAAGAATATTCTACACGGATTAACACTATCAATGCCGATCGCATCAAAGGACCCACAAAATAATAGTGCTTGAATTTATGATAAAAGTGGTTCAATTTTTATCCAAATAATAGTGTGCATGCGATTAGATGCTTAGATATAGCAATGGGTATGAGATTCATTGATGTAAACAGGAGGGTTTGGCTAGATGCATATTTAGTACTATCCTACCATCCTGTTATCGAGCTCTTCATCACTCATCCAGTATAATATTTATGAATGCTACTTGATTTAAGAAATTTCTCATCAGGTTGGTCGGCAACATTACATCGGATTTTATCAGAATAGTTAAATATCAATCTAATTTACAAATAACAACTAGCTTACAAATCAGCTATACCATGTTGTCATTCAGACTAAGGGCCAAATATATTAAGCATGTTTACCATAATTTAATACCAAATCCTTTGTATGGGACATGTAAATGAAGGAAAACACTTTCCAGCATTTCAATCATAACTTTTATTCAGACGAGATTTGCCAAAAGGAAACCTGATGACACTGTATGAAAGCAGACATATGCATTATTTATAATTATAGGTTTTACAAAGAAAAAACCCATGCTTTACACCAGTGGTGGCATTCTGGATGACATAGAGCCTCATCAAAGGGGATGTCTGGTCATCAAATTTGGATGCAGTACTGGCATAACACGGGGCCATATGGAATGGATCGGGGAGTCTGTTCGACCGGTGAATCCATGGGGCAATTATTGCTTTCCTGTCATGATGGGACAATTAGAGGTTAACATACCTAATTTTGCGGAAAAGGGTGACTCGGGATCATTGGTTTTCCTTTGTTTAGGTGGAAACATACGAAATCTACATGCAGTCGGAATGGTCATGGGTGGAAGCTCTACAGGATTATCATGTTTTATCACTCCTATCAAAGCTGTCTTTGAAAAGCTGGGATTAAAAAGTGACGGGTTCAAAATGTTTCCTCCTAAACAATTGTCACAGCATGAAGCAGCATCCCAACCAATTACAGAACGTATCAACGCTCATGAACGTGCACTTTCTGAGCAGAAATCAATATTAGATAGACTATCCGAGAAAGTCGACACCATAGAAAACAGCATGAATCAAGGTTTTGGGAGGGTTGCTACCCTAGAAGAGAATATGACCGAACACTTAATGAGAGTTGAACAGAACATGAATGAACATGTAGCAAGGGTTGAACAGAATGTGAATGAAAACATAAACCTTCGTTTTAGCAGGATGGAGGAGTTATTGAAAGATCTGAGCGGCAAAACCTAAACTTGAGTATTTGTTTTGGACAAAATATTTCAATACTTTTCATTTTTAAAATGAAATTGAATAATTATAAAGATGATTAGACATATTGGTTTATCATGTTTTTCCTTTTGCACATGAGGCAAATAGTTTTTTTTTTTATCTCATCCATCATACATGTTGTATACCAAGTCGCAAGGTTTACTCTACATTATCTTTTATCTCAGTTTCACGATTATGCAAAAAAAAAAAAAAATTCAGATTGCCATAGTTTTTCATCCAATATTTGCAGGATGATATTCTGAAATTAAGTTGTTCTTTAATAGGAAGTACGATCAACAGTCATAAACCTTTACTTAACAATGTCTGTTGCTATATAAGTGGTTACTATACAGGTGCCAAGGTCAATGAATCCACCTGTGTGCTATAAATAGAACAACTGTTACCTAGATGATTCAATATGGGAAATTTCAAAGAGTGTAGTATATACTCAGTTCAACCGAACTTTTGACAGTTTCACCATTTTTTGAACATTGTAGTCATTTATAAAAAGGTTTTAGGGCAAATTCGGATCTTTATGACTGTATCATTATTTTTCAGTGAATAATTTTTTTTATATCCTCTAAAAACTGGAGAGAATACTTTCACTGTTATGTCTGATCTTCTTCGACCTCTAAATGTACTGGCTTATTGTGCATCTGTATCACTCAGTTTTCCATATTTGATACATTATCATAATCATTGTTGCCTACATCGATATCGGAGTGTGTATTGGACTTACTGAAGTCTTCACAGTCGTAATTCTCATTATCGTAACTATAGAGACTGCAAAATGGAGTCCACGACCTCCATTTTCGTTTAGGGAAAATGCGAACAAGTTGCCATTTTTAAATGGCAGGTTACAACTTTATCTGAAAAAGCAGCCAAGTCATGTAACATCATGATCATTTTCCTGAGCGCGAATAGTTTATAATTGGGTTATTCCCTGAAGGTGGTGTTAAGAAAACCAACTCAAAATGAATGATGTTTATTGAAGGCATCAAAACACGCTTGTATAAAGATGGTCCACAGGCGTCCAAACGCGTTTGTATATGAATCTAAAGGAGGCATCGAAACGCACTTCTAGTCAAATGTGATAGAGGCATCAAAAAGCGTCAATGAGAGGTAAATGGTTAAACATATACATGCACTTTGTTTTATTATTGAGACATAAATAACCATCAATTTAAAGTTAGTTATAGACAAAAATATTCCTACATTTTCTTAGGGTACGTTTCAGAAAAGTGCAGTATATACTTAATATGTTCTTGAATTATTATTTCATCTCAGAAACTTATGTCACAATCTGTATATAATTGAAACAAGGATTCACACGAAATAGATTCATCCAATTTGAATGCTTTGAATAAAAGGAACAGTCTCAGATAAGTGAGTCGCAAGGATACCTGCCTTTTGACTAAGAAACGATCTGAATAAATTGATGAATACACACACATGTTTCCTGGCATTTAAAAAAAAATCTCAGAACAGTTAGTCTCCAACCATACGCACTTGAATCAAAGAAACAATTTAAAATGAGCCAGAAGCACACATGGACTTGACATTTAAGGAACAATCCATGCAAAGTGTCCCAATTACAGAGGATCATCTCTCAAATTAAGTGATAAGCATGCATGAATACAGATGGAACAATCTCATTAAAGTTATTCATAAACATTCAGAAGGTAACTCTAGACATATTCAGATAAACTTGAAAAAATGATGCAAACATCAAAATGTTTGAATTCATACGAAAACAATTTAGGTGAGGTTCAACCTAGCAGATTATTTCTTTGATCCTAACAGTGCATTAATTGAATATTGACTTGTAAATAAATCTCATTCGTCTCATTAAGGATGGAACGGATTGAATGCATTCCATATTATTAGCTGTAAATAATGCAAATGCATATGCATTTTAGATCATACAGATAATGATTGCATACCAAATAATCAGCTGTAAATATAATAATGTACACACATTGTATGCATTTTACTGACACAAATTGTACATGAGAATTGTCATACATGGCAGTCACATTTTAGTAAATAATTTACTCGTTAATATTATTACAATTTGACAAAATTAGGTATATCATGTGTGTGTTTTATTTAAGTATGTGTGTTTTATTTAAGTATCTGTTGTGTCGCCTTTTTCTGGACACAAGTATGAGACATAGGGATGGTAGTGGCATCACTCCAGGGTTAAAGTGTGTGTGTGCAAGCCCATCAGTCTAAATCTACCAGTAAGAATTTGATGAAACAAAATAAACTTAATGTTTAGGAATGGGAATGGTCATTTCTTCATCAGACCGAAAGAGCCAAAGGCCCTCCCTTAACGTAGTGTATGCTTTTATATTTATTCTCCTTTTTGCCTCACACTTTTCTGAGAAAACTGCAATAAATGGCAGTGTAAGGCGGGAATGATGTCAACTTAGAGTTTGTGCACAAGACCATAACTCAAATACTACTGGCAGCAATTTGATAAAACTTGACTTTTCATGATCACTGGGAATCCCACCCAACTGTGTTTTGAGGTCAGAGGTGGTCAAATATGACCTCCTCATTTTTACATATTTTGATTTAATTTAAAGCACAATTGCTGTAATGCATGCTTTGATTTTGCCTCTTTGAAATATGACATAAAAATCAAATAGTTAACTTTCTTTTCTATACCAGTATTGTTCATTGGTAATGCCCCTTTATTCAACATTACTATCAGAGACCCTGCCTCTGGGTCACAACTTGCAAACCAATCTATAAATTCACTCTTTAAAACATTAAAAAGGCTAAGTGATTTCTCCATACCCACTAGGGACCATAACTATTTATAACTCCACCCCCAAGTACATGCACTTAGCATTAGAAGGGAATTAATGCATGCATTGTCATAGGTTATTGGGTCTGGCTTTACCTCCTGGGATCATAACTTGAAAACCATTGACAGAACCTACCATTTAGCCATACATATATATATATATATATATATATATATATATATATAATGGGCATGTGATGGAAGGGGAATTTACTTATATCTACAAGAGAATTGCTTAGTCTGAGAAAGACACCACAGTCTTCTGTAGATTCCTTGCTTTTGAGTAAACGTTTTGGAGCAATAATTTACCATAAAATATGCAAAGAAACAAACGTTTATGAATCAAGTTCAACGAAGTTGGTGGTAACGTTAATAGCTTTAGATAACTTGTAGTGTCTATATGAGTGTGCCCACAATGCTGAAAATTACTCTACCAAAGACATTTGTTACCAAGACTAGAATTATGAAACAAAAGAAAGAAAATATTCATTATTCATGTATATCTTCATTCACATTGGGAAATACTTAACAAATTTATTATACGTACTGTCAGTTGTGTTAAGGAATAAAATGATTTCTCCAAGTGTTGTTTACATTTTATTGTATAGATAATAAAACCAGGGAGCTTAGTTAAAACACAGCCTTGTGGAAACCATGTGTTTTTTGTCAATATTTGTGCAGTATTTACAATAAACTCAATCAAAATATGCAGCATAGGTGGTCAAAATTTTGTCAGAACTTTTCCAAGTTATGTGGTACATATATCTGTCTGTCTGTCTTCCTATCTGCTAAAATACTGCAAACCCTTGTTATATAACACCATCAACAACATCCGTACGGGTAGTAGTAATGCTGAAAATCACTATTTATCATATAGGTCCTAACTGTTGTGGATTTCGTTATTGCCACAATCCACAAATTTAAAGAACCAACGAACAATGATCCATATGCGGAAACAAATGGATTCCTTTCACAATTCATGAAAATAAGAACGGACTAAAATGTCATTTTTTTTAGGAAGAGAACAAAACATTTACAGTATTTTAAAATGTAGTAGTAGAAGAATCAGTAGCAGCCATAGAAAAATAAATGAACGTATTACAGCAGCAAAAGAGCCATTCTATAGTAGACATGCAGTCATGTTTGTGAATGTTGAAAAAGTTCCAGTAGCTCCAACAGTGGAAGTCGTTTTTGAAAATGTAGTAACTGTACCAAGGTAGTATTGATCCGGTTATGATAATGGTGGGTTATCTAAATCTTAATTGAAGTAGCAGCAGCAGTAATAGTAGTAATAGTAGTTAGCAGTACAAGAAGAAGAAGAAGAAGAAAAAAGCGGTGCCAGAAGTAGAATAAGCGATAGTAGTGGTAGTAGTAGTGTTACAATAGTAGTAGTAGTTGTAATATTAGTAGTAGTACCATAGTAGTATATCAGGGAATATATAGGATGGTAATTAGCTCACACCTTGGGTACTTTGTACCGCTTAGTCATTGTCTCATATTCATGTTCAGAATAATGTGCCTATAGGATATACACGATACATTGGAACAACAAACAAAAAAACAAAAAAATGTGCTTGAAAATCAAAGACCTGTAATTATTTGCATAGATTTTATCCTTCATTTGACAATTATCTGGCGGTCTGTCTGATTTTCTGATAGATAATGTTGTTGGATAGATAGAACAAAATCAGACAGACCGTCAGAAAAGTAACCCATTATGAGCAATCTTTTTCCTATATACTCCATATTAATTTATGTGGGGTAATTTTTCTTTCCAAAGATAACGTGTTAGAAAATTGTAGTTTTTTGTGCTAAAGGTTATCTGTTATACAAATATTGCATTGTTTGTAGTCAACTTAACGCATCACTTTCTAAAAAAGTTATGCATTACTTTTGATATGAATATGTTTTCTTTCAGATCAATGACAAATTAGTTCATAAGCCATTTAATCGCAATATTTTGCTACTGACATGCTCACTAACAGCATGTTGAAATTTAATGTTCTTAAATATAATTGTGATGTGACGGACAGAATGGCTACACAATATCTGTGCATGAAAATAAATTAAGAACTTGACAATACAATAAAACTCATAGGGACCAAAGAGTCTGCAAGTTTTGTCTACACATATGATTTAAAGTAATGTACAAATTGATAGCATACTAGTCGCTATAATTCCTTACTTTCCATCGTTCGATATTGGGCCTATACCAGTGCAAGTATACACGACCCCCTTGAAGGTTGGGATTACTTTATCGCTAGTTCGACTTTCGTCTGACCTTTTCAACCCCATTTTAGATATTTTGACATTCATGTTTGGGTATAAGTTCAGAGCGTATGTCCAATCGAAAAGTTGGAATTTGCCAAAATCGCGTGGTCTCGACATAGGATACCCGTTTACCGTCAGGCTTATCGGACTTAAACTACCTTACATCGAGGCCTACATTCATGAAAGCAATAAAATGATTTATCTTCATAGAAAATACGAGTATAACATTGTTTTTAATCCGCTGACACACGAGATGAAACTACAGCATTGATGAAATGTGACATTATGTCAAAATGCCCCAACAGTGATGAGAAAGGTTAGATGAAACTCTAACCACATTGTCGACTATACCCCCACCTCAATTTCTCTCACATACTTGGTGTGTACGTTAGTCGCAGATGTCAAGATACCATTGTTCCTGCGAGAGACAGAGTCAGACAGAGAGGCGGGGTGTAGTTGACAATGTGGTAAGAATTTTCCCTGACCTTTCCTACTCCATTTTAGACATTTTAACATAATTTATATACAACTTTGAATATTAAGAATGTTCTAAAGCAATTGTGCTGCATGCCCTAGGTTTTGTGTGTGTGTGTGTGTGTGTGTGTGTGTGTGTGTGCGTGCGTTTGTAAAAGGTACAAAACGGGGGTATCGGTGAGAATACACACATACTGGGAACACACCTCTAAAAGAGACGTCCCCGTTTTGTACAGAAATTGATTGCCACGACCTTACTTAGTGATAAAAACCATGCATAAAGCATATCTGAACATGTCCCCATTTGGTCGGTATTTTTTCACATACTACACACAAAATATACACTCGATTATATATGTGTATCAATTGGAGAATTGAGTTCTCGTTTATACGGTTAAATTCTCAGTGTCAGCTCTCCTGTCTTCTGGCGCACTTTGTTACCGAATTATTTATTGAAGATGGCATGAAGAAGATGTAACAGGATTTAAATCAGGCATGCAAAGGTTGACAAATATGTATTATATATTTTGATTGTAACACAGAGAGGAAGATTGATTATGTGGTTATTAATGGATAGCCCATTGTTCATAACACATTTTCGTCAAATTAGACAGATATGGAACAAATGAAAACTATATAGATGGTTTTGCAAAAATAGTGAACACCAGTTTTTTTTCAAATATGTTCATAAGATTGATTCAGATATTCTTCAGAGAATTACGATGGGCAAGAGACTTTAGGCATTCAGCTCTGCTTGTACATTTTATCTTTTATTTACACGTGAGTCATCTGCGTTTCTAAAAGAATTACATTGCAATATATGAATGCTTGAAATGTAGTTAACTTATCGTTGGAGTAATAACCTCTATGTCAGAGAATGTCGTCTAATTGTAAGCATGTGTGTTATGATTTGAACTTTCATTAAGAAATTGTAACAACGTTCATTTGTAATTTTTGCGTGCAGTTTAAATAACACCACTACTAGATCTACAAATTGTCATCATATTCACCATCATCACGTCATCATCATCATCATTGTTGAAAATGACCATAAGAATGAATTCTCTACATTTTAATAATATTGATAACTGTTCCTTTCCTCCACTTTAGAGCGTTTGAGTTAAATCTGAGAAGTTTATCTTGAGCTAATTGAAAAAAAAGCTTTTTGTAAAAACGTATACATGATATCAGTCACGACAGAAAATATAAAACTGTTTACCTAATTATATTCGAAGTTTCTCAATTTAGCTTCAGTGAGCAAGCATGCAGCAGTACAAAAAATGTAAAGCAATATATATATACCTCTGCCTTTCTTTTGTTTCTCTCTTTCGCACTTAATTCCGTTTAGACGGTACTTTTTATATTTTCTACATTTTCCCTAATTTATTTCTTTCTTTGTTTCTTTATTTTTTTATTTTATTTATTTATTTATTTCTAGCTGACTTGCTTTTATTCTTCATAAAGAATCCAAGGACTAACAGCACACCTTTTTGGAAGAATTGAGCACAAGTTAAATATTTGTTCTGAGACATTTCAATCACTATGGTTCCACTAGTAATTTATCATACACTCATAATACATCAAAGTTGGTTTTTACAACACTGATTAGTCAGCTTTGCTTTTTAAAAATAACATATCTTATCTTCCATGATATTAGGGGATTTTTGTCATAATATCCCAATCAAAGTTCTTTCTTTCTTATCACAATAACTAATTGTGATCGACGTATATATGAGACCGATTGTCTTCATGATACCGCTATATTGAGGTACGATTGCAAAAATGAAATGGTATTGTATACGAGGTAAAAGTAAACGTATGTGAACCACAATCTACTAGGAGGAAATACTGTCTGTATGCTACGTGAAGGAGCTATTATTTAAGTAATTTGTATTTATAACGGTACACGGTGACACAGTCCTATGACAAAGGTATCATACTACTTCAGGTTCTGTTATCATCTCCTTGTCAAATAGATTACACTTCTCTGCTAATATAAACATTTCTCTTCAGTATTATAATCAGATACCTCCACACAGGAAGATAAACAGTCTGTGCTTGTTAGCAGTTTTCAGGGATTCAAAGAGAGATATAGAGGGGATTTCTTTTATGACGGCGGTTTTGTCGTCCGTATAAAAATATAAAAAAATGTAATTTTAATGATTAATTGATTTGATTGCCTAAAATCCTAGGTCGAGAGAGAAATTTACAGACATTACTACTTAATTCGTGCTCATCAGTGTATAGGGAAAGTTCACACACACACACACACACATATAGAAAGACTATTTCATATGCACAATATAGAATAACCGACAAGATGCAATGCCGTTTAATCGAACTGATCCGAAACTCAACCTTGCCTCCAATATGCACGCTAGCCTTACAGCTGACAACTATTTTCATAGAAACCACTGACTGATCTGTATATTTGTAACTTTGAAAATAAGTATCTGTCCAGTTTTCCAATTTGATATATAGTTCGGCATGCACATTTTTAATTGCAAGTGAAAGAAACAAGGAACAATGATACTGTCGAGACATTCGTGTGGCATAAATTACTGTGCAAATTCACACAGAGAACAGATGCATACACTTTTGAATGGCTGAGTAAATTAATACATGAATGTTTTTCTACCCTTCAAAAAAGTCGATATATAAATATATATAAATATAAATATAAATATAAATTTTTATATATAATGACACAAAAATTGATAACGGGCTAAACAACCTCTTCGCCAGGGGAAGAAAGAATTTACATCCACAAAACAAACACTAAACACAAGAAAATTTCTTGACTCGTACATGTTTCAAATACGGCGAAATAAACAAACAAAGGATAAACAATGGAAGAAAGAAAGAAGACAAAATTATAAAACGGTCTAAAGCATGTAAACTACATATCTATGTTATGCTGCCATGAGCCCAACAAAGTTGTGTAAAAAAATTCAAAGAAGTTTTTGTCGTACGTATCACGCAGATGACCAACATGTTATGGCCTAATTCCAGGATGGAAGCAAAGGACTGACAACATGCGGCACGAACAATTAATGCCATCATCAAAATGTGCAAAAAAATTATATCCTGATAAAGTTATGCATGGAGGTACTAAGGAAGTGTGTCAAGAGGATGGTATAGCGGGGTAATGGATAAGAGTTCAATAATAATAATAATAATAATAATAATAATAATAATAATAACAGCAATTATAATAATAACAACAATAGCAACAACAACAATAATAAAAAGTAATAATAATGATGATAATGAAAATAATAGCTATAATAATAATAATAATAATAATAATAATAATAATAATAATAATAATAATAATAATACCAATAATACACATAAAGAGTTACAGAATATTTACCTGGGTAAATATTATCTCAAAAATTGCGTACGTCTGATAAACTTATGTTTGGCTGTAGTTTTGATAAGATTGCATTAGGAAGGTTAGACTTTTTCATTTAGGCCAAACTTATCATGAGTTTTCAATTGAAGTATTCAGTATCGTTCCTATATCGGTTCAACCCATGTTAGAATCTGTAGGTAGCATATTGAGGGACTCGCCTGAATACCCAGTCGAGTTGTAGTGGTTGGCGAGTTCCGCGTTGATTTTGTTGCGAATGTGGCTCAAGTGGTTATTAACTCGTTTTCTGAAATTAACGGTTTCGCCAACATATCGAGTGCCACAGATCTTCCATGTTAGAAGATAGATTACATTTTTGGTTCGACATCATAGATTCTGACTGATAGTGTAGCTAACTCCTGTCGTCGAACTTCTGAGTGATTTGGTCTCGGGCATATTTTTGCAAATTAGACAACGCTTGTCTTTGCAGCAATATGTGCCTGAATCGGTGGTCTTGTTTGAAGTTACCTTGGCACGTCCTTCAGAATTTTAGGTCTACGGTACGAAACCATAGGAACTTCTTGAAATATGTCCTGCAGATGTTCGGAGGACTCAATCGAGTTCCAATGCTTCCGAGTTATCTGTTGTAACTTTTGGGCGTCGGGGTGGAAAGTAATCACGAAGGGGACGCGTTTGTTGGTTTTTCTTGGTTTTATATTTTAGGAGGTCTCCTCAATCGAGGAGTCTAGTTTTGTTAATAGTCTCCTGGATGTAGATATTTCTGTATCCTCTCCTTCTAAGGTGCTGCGTGAGCTCTCCGAGTCTCTTTTCAAAGATAGCCAGATTAGAGCATATGCTTACATACCATAAGGAAGATCTTTTATTACGTGTTGGGGGTGGCAGCTGGTTAGGAGTAGATACTGGTGAGAGTCAGTTAGCTTAGAATACAGATCAGTTTCTATGTTCCCCTCCCGTTCCAAGTATATATATGCATATATATATATATATATATATATATATGCATATATATAATAATATATATATGTATATATATATATATATATATATATATATATATATATATATATATATATATATATATTGAAAGTGTGCAATAAAGGAGATGAGGACATACTATGTGATATTTCATTTACAAAATGTTTACAAGAGATAGGAGTTCACCGAACACATTTTCCTTCACATATAATAATGAATTCTTTGTTCTGACTGCCAAGGAGACCTGACTTTATTCAAAAATGTATTTCGAGAGTTGAATGGTAGAAAAGTGTTAGTGTCATATTTCGAATCCGTTATTCTTCTTGTGGAATTGTTTTTTTTTTTTTACTGATTTACATAGAATATAGAAAAGTTAATGAGGATATATGGGGATGGCTCATGTCTTTTCAGGTAAAAGGGGATAACTAGCAAAAGCAGCTAGTATACAGTTACTGGGCATACAGAACATGCATTTGACCTTGACCTTGGATTCAATTCTGGCCCTCAGGCATTTAACCCCTTGATCATAACTTGGAAACTATTGAGATCCCCACCCTTTAACCATATATACACTTACTGAGCATGAAATGACATATCATCATGCATGAAACTAGCATTGATTTCATGGTCTATCCCTATCCCCAGGAACTTAGATCATGGCTCTTAACTTGGAAACTATTGTGAAATTTGCCCATATTGCATTGCTGACCCTAAGTAGCCTATCAATGAAGCTCAAACTTAGGGGTAGAGGTCAAAATAGGGAAGTGTGGGGATATGTGTTTGCTGACAAACATATTATTCAATTTTATTGTTTTACTTGTTAATTTATGATAGATAGATACATAGATGGACCAATAGGAATGGGGAACAAATGGGCCCTTACATTTGAGAGACATCTGCATCAAATTGTGGGTCACAGTAAAATTTGATGTTAAAGAGTGGACCAACTTAAGATATAAACTATTTTATACTTATAGTACATTTTTAAAAAATAATTTTCAATATCATAATATGATTCCTTACACTCCTTGTATAATATGGTTATGTGACTCATTTGAATCTATTCCTGGGTGGCAGGATTACATACACTCAGTGTGGAAAAGAGATGTAGCATTGTTTATATGTATAAAATTCAATGAAATTTTCCAATTCTCAAATGGATCGAAATAATACTAAACCATTCTTGTTTGACATGATGATAATAGTAGTTATATGTGGCACTCTGGACCCTTAAGGGAATAAACATTTCGCCGTATCTTAATATGCGTGGAACACTCTGATCCCATATGGAAAATCCTATGTTAAAAATGTCCTTAGGTTTAACAGTAAGCGACAGTCTGACCCCCTTTGGGAATGTCAATGTTAAATAGTTCTGTGGGATTAACATGACGGGGCCATAGTCACCGCATGTAACCTAAGCATACTTTTAAAATTCTGGGACTCTCTGTCCCCATATGGGAAATGTAACGTGAAAATTTATAGACACTATCCAACACACACACCCTACTAACCAGCATCCGGTTTTTTATTACAACCCAACACTAGTAGGCATCCGACAATCTCATGAGACCATGCATCTGCGCTGATGGATGTTGACATCTGCTTGGCAGTATATGTTGTGTCTACAGAGTCCGATACGAGAGTGGTAGTCTCTGTCACACTTATTACACTTGTGATCTCTAGTTCAATAAATTCTTTGGTGCTGGGCTTTTCTGTGGGTTCTTTTTTCTTCTACTTTCCACCTCAGATCCCTCTCGTATTACAATTCAACACACACACCCTACTTTGCTATTACTATCCAACACTCACTTTTTGATTACTATCTAACGCCCACTACCTTTTGATATACTATCCAGCACCTACTTTTTGATTACTATCCAATACTCAACTTTTGATTACTATCCAACACCCATTTTTCAAGTACTATCCAACACCCACTGTTGAGTACTATCCAACACCCATTTTTTATTACTATCCAACATCCGCATTTTGATTACTATCTAACAACTACTTTTGATAACTCTTCAATACGCTTTGGGAGTGTTCAAGACCCCCAACACTTAGTAACCGATGAAGGAGTGCTTTACACGCATTATGCTTAGAAACACAGAAACGAACTATCACATAAGAGGGGGTAGGGTGTAGGGTGCAAAAGAAGGGCGATGATATGTGCACACAATATCGCATACACAAGTAAGGGTGGATGGCAAGACTGCCGAACGCACCACTTTATATGGTAGAAGCAAGGACGCGAAGGAAAACATCCCTCCGATTCGGTCCAGGGACGTGACAGAAAGTATTACAAATATAAAGATTGACAGAGAGAATGTGAAAGAGCATGTGAACACAATTTGTTTTCGACAAATAAAAACAAGACAACGCCATTTGTTCTGAATTAACATGCTTAATAGGAAGAAGAAGTTTCTGTAACCCAAACAGGAATACAAATTATTATGCGCATATTTACAAGGTTGACCACATTGTGGAGTCAGACTTGACTTCCAATGATCTAATACACTGTCATTTTAATTTCGATCCTCACTACGTTTATGTGCTAAGAAAAGAGATAGTTATACTGTTCAAAAATCATCTTTCTATTGTATCTTCGTTTCTAGAGTACTCACAATCAAAGCAAGTCACTAAATTCTCTAAGGGAAATCCAAGACTGCGTTGATGATAAAGATACACATAATATTGTCCACAAAAAATGGAATCTGATCATTGTAATCTCATATTATTAAATTGAGTAGATACAGCATTCTTCTCATATAGTCAATGATATCGTCCTCCAGAGGGGGTAATCCATAATAATCAAATTATTCTACACTGTGGTCATTTGCACAGTAGACAGCCACCCACTGGGTTCCTGGACGACAAGTGTCGTCTGTGTTGATGGCATAGGCTTGAACATCTTTAGGTTTTCGACGTGGAAGTTCATATTTACTACACACCTCTAGATTCCAAGAAGCTGTGTACGAACTGTAAGTCAGAAGGTAATGAAGTTCCCAGGTGTCCAATTTTTCACAGGTAATGATAAGTCAACAGTTTGCACCAAATTCTTTCCTTGAATATATCTGTCAAGTAAGCACAAGAACGAGTTCTCTGTTGCAAGTTAGCTTTGATACATTTCGTCTCCAGAGAAGTCAATGGAGGTATGGAATGGTCACAAAAGTTTTATACGACTGTTTCCAAATCTTATATTCCGAGATGAGGGTCCCTGCCTCTTCCAGGTACTCTTCCAGCTTGTCTTCTGAACCCTTCATCAAAGATTTGTCGTTTTGGTTCTGGCTAGAATGATCGATTTGACATCCATGACAATGTTCTCTAGCAAGGCTTGTGATTCTTTCAGCCACATCATGAGCAAAACAGGAGACTAAATGTTCTTCTTGTTCTGGCCATCTTGACATCATGACTGTATGTTTGTCTTCGTCTTCTTCACTTATGGTTTGTGACTGTTGTTCTGGATAGAAAACATCCTCTGCCTATTTCCATAGGATCCTCGTGTTCCAGCTTTTCTTTTTTTTTCCTTTTTTTTTCTTTCTAATATTCTAGGATAACTTCGTTCAATCTCTTGATTTCCAGAGTATTGTCAAATTCTGTATACAAGATGACTGTGTTCGCCAGAGCTACTGCAAACTGAAGTTCCACACAAAGTTGGCCCGTTTTTTTGAGTGGACATTTTTTTCGTCGCTGCCTTGGTCTGGAGCGAAATGAAATCCCCACAAAGCATGATCCTCCTGTATAATCGTCGTACGAAATACCGTGGACCCTGTTGGTACCTAACTGCCCTGTGGCTTCAAACAGTGTCAAGTAAGATCTCAAGTAATTGTTCTGGGCAAAGTTAGGTTCAAAGGTTAATCGATCACTTCGTTAAAGGCCGCATTGCTAACGATGCCAGTGAGAAAATTAGAAGATGGCCTTGGAAAACATGATCTTCGATCTTGGATCGGAGTCCAGAGGTGATGGTGTCACTTCCACTAGTCGTAGAGGATACTTGGCTGTTGTTCTGCTCAGAGTTTGACTAATGTCGTTTCCCACTTTAGGTAAGACTTTCACACGGCTCACGTAAAGTCTGGCTTCTTCTGTGTTCGTTTTGTACTCGTTAGCATTAGCCACCAAATGGAACACGGTACTACTTTGATTCAATCTTAGGCATACATCCACACCATTCAATAAATAATTGTGTTGCAACCACATGTCCAAGTGGAAATTATCCTATCCATCATTTCTAAAGTGCGTCCTTGTTTGATTTTCTTTTGGCGGTCGTTAAAGATTGTGAAGATTGGTAGCTTTTGTTAACTCTGCGTTGCTGAAGGCATCCAATAAGTCAGGTTTCCATACCACGGAGGCATCCAGATGTGTGCTCTTGGCTTCTTTTCCGAAGGCCAAAAGATTTTCCAGGTAAGCTCGGTATGGGTAAGTATCCATGCTGCTGCTGACTAGTTTGTTATTCATGTACAAATCCACTTCGCTGAACGACAAATGCATGAAATTGTTGATGGGAGCCACTTGCATCTTCACCTGGATTGCTGTTGTCCACTTTGAGAACTTTGACTTGCAGGTACAAGTAACTGCTATTCAGATCGATGCAATCTTCGGTTTGTCTTTTGATTTCAAATTCGATAGGTGCTGAGGTAGTCAGAGACGATACAGGATGATATTCTACCCACTGTGATTCTTGCATCGTGATCATCGTCGGTGGCATGGCAAACAGATCGAGTTCTGACTTGGAACATTCGCAAGAATCTCGACGTATAATTTGCCTTTTGTTTTTCGGTTAGTAATCAAAAACGTCAACTTGTCTGACAGTTGCTGTTCTTTTTCTTTATTTTTCTGGGCGTCGTGTCTATGAGGTCTGGTGGGTTTTCAACGTCTCTTTCTGCCTTGTCTTTGCTATGGCGTAGAGGAGGAAGAATTGCCTTGGCCAAAAGAGTGAAGAATATTTATAGGGGTTTCTCGGCGACCCAAAAGGTCTTTTCCAGTTTAAAGAAACACATTTTTTCCTGTTGTCATGAATGCTTCTTAAGGACTTTGTTCTCGATGATGAAGGTTTTGGAGAAATTCTTTTTCTTGCTTCAAAGCTGCATCTTTTAAAGCATCAAAGCCTCGAGTCACCATGGGTTTCAAGATGGATGTCACCGTACGAAAAGCTGATTTCAGCATATCTCATAAACCATGTCCTCGTTATCGAGCTACTCCTTGGAATAGAATATTGTGTTTAAGATCTCCTTTTATACTAATATTGACACTGTCCAAATACGCTTTATTGACAGGAAGATAGTGAGGATGTACAAATTCTCGATAAACGTGATACGTGTTTCCTCCTTCATCGTAAGCAGCGATAGCAGAATCAACTTTGAAAGGAATGACTCTTAGCAATGGAGCAGCTATGTTTCCTGCGACATTGTACTCGACGACATCCGACTACAAAAACATCAAATTCATTCCTTCGTTCAATTCAATAGGGAAGCGAAAATACTTGTAGAATCGATCATTGCTGTGGATGGTTTTAAAGTGCGTGTTTACATTTTGAGTTTCCACCCAGAATAGCAAACAAACTGGGAGAAAATCTGATAGACAGCGTTTTGCCGTTGGAAAATACATTTTAGGACGATGAGAGATTTTATGGTACTCGATCTGTACACTTCGACGAGTCCAGTACTTTGCCAAATCTGATTGTTGAAAATTGCCGAAATCGTTTCGACGAGATGTTGAGCATAATATCCTGCAAAAATTCTCATTGAATAGATATTCAATTGAGGATTCACTGGTGATTGTGTTTTGGATTCGTAAATGAGAGGATCATTTTTGTCCAAGTGTTCTTGAACTTGTTTGTTGAATATTTCGACCAGGAAAGTGGTTTGACCTCCAACTACGTTCTTGACTTGAGTGGGATCAATGATTTCTACTAATCGTATGGCTTGAGGTAATTTGACGGTAAAACAACATAATGCGCTGTTGGGAAACATATCCATAGACCTGTCACTAGGTAATGTTAAATACACTTGATTATTCATATTTCGATGCTTCCGGTTTCTGAGGAATCATTCGTGGTCAATGGAGAATGATTTTCCAACTGTTCCAAAAGAGAGCTGTTGCTACTGTGATTTGAAGAGTGGTGACTGTTGTTGGCAGCAGGGCTGTCGTTGTTGTTGCTTCTGTCAGTATATTCCAACGAGGAATTGGGAAGAAGATAACCAATACAACTGCTGAGTAAACTGGTCCACAATTGTTTATCTCCTTGTTGCAAACTCAAATTTCCAATGGCTGCTCCGATGACACAATACACCACAATGATTTGGCAGAAAAAGGTGATTTGATTTTCAGAGATACGTTCTCCACACCACACACACAGTGGTTGCTGTTGTTGCTGTTATTTTGTTGTTCTTGAAGAGAAGAACTCTGAGAAGGAGAGGCAGCTGCTGTGTTTAATGGCATGGTGGTAACGTCTACTTCGTTTTATAGTCGATGACTTGTGAAGCAGCAATCCAAGAATCGAAACTGGATGGATATCCCTTCCAACGAACTTTCACTTCTTGGAGTCGATATTTTCCTACATTACGTGTTCTTTTGATATCGTACGCATAGTCTTCTTTGTTGGTCACACGTTATAACTCAGGCAAGTAAAAAGTTCCTTTTAACACTTTTCCGTTCATATCTTCCAATTTATAGTTTTATTTTTTCCAATGCTAACCAAATCTCCTGTGTTTACTTGTTTGTGTTCTTGGATGACTCCTCAGATGCTCAAAACAATCGCATTGCTTACACACACTATTCCAGCAAACATACTTACATGCAATCACACAAGAGGCGTCATTATAATAGAGGGATTTTGTTTCTGTTTCATTTGGCAATGATTTGAGAAGCATCTCTTTTCCAAGCGATCTAAGCGGTTGTGGAAAGGGCTGTATATGTATGTGTCTTTCGCAAAAAAACTTAACCTTAAACCATAAGTATGTTTGTAGGTATAGTGTGTGTAAGCTCTACTATCCTTCGCATTTTTACATATTAACAGAAAATTATTTTCTTAACAAGTACAAACACTCCATGTACGATACATAACTTCCTTTCTCTCCATCCTGTTTAATGTCTATAGAAGACTATGATACCGAGTTTTACCGTTTTCAATCTCGAACAGAAACAGAAAATTTACTTTCTCTCTGTCAATCTTTGGTTTGGAACAACAAGAAATTTTATCAAAAGCAACATTACAAGCAGAAAATTTAAAATCAAAGTTGAAAATGAAAATTAAGAAATGAAAATTGAAAACAAATTGGAAATGAATTAAAAAATGGTAAATTGAAAATGACAATTGAAAATGAAAATTGCAAAATGAAAACTTAATACAATGAAATTGAAAATGGACATTGAAAAGAAAAATATGCAAAATGAAATTTGAAAAATTACATTTGAAAATGAAAATGAAAATTTATAAAAATGGACATTTATAAAATTGAAAAGGAATATTGAAACAAAAAACTGACTTCTAAAACAAGTTAGGACTTAGTGCGAGCTTTAAAATGTGTAATAAAAAACCGAAAGGTCGACACCCTTTAAGATGACGAACAGACAAAAGCACGGAATTTCTTAACCACCCTTACCCTCTTGTGTAATATTATATAAGTATGTTTATGGGGATGGTGTGTTCAAGCACTTCTACCCTTGCTTGTACATGATAGTGTGTGTGTGTGTGTGTGTGTGTGATTTCATTCCACTTTTCTTTTTACAGCCTAGCCTCTTGTGTGATGCTTTTTGTCTGTTTGTAAGTATAGTTTGTGTATATTCCTAACCCTTTGCGGTGGATAGCAAACGTGGGTGTGTTGGATAGTCGATAACTGGGTGTTGGTCTCTCTAACAGAGTAATGAATAGGAAGTTCGGGGTATTGGTCGCTCCAGCAGCTTGTAGAATATATAGTGTGAGTGTTGGATAATAGATAAGTGGGTGCTGGATGGTAGATACCTGTGTGTTGGTCGCTCCAAATGGCGTGTTGATGGTAATGTGTGGGCGTTGGGTAGCATATAAATAAGTGATGGATAGTAAATAACTGGGTAATGGTCACTCCAAACGACGTATTAGATAGTAGATAACTGGTTGTTGAATAGTATATCACTAGGTGATAGTCACTTCAAATGGCGTGTTGATGGTATAGTGTGAGTTTTGGATAGTAGATAATTGGGTGATGGTCACTCCAAACAGAGTGTTGATAGTGTAGTGTGGGTGATGCCTAGTAATAAGCGGATTTCGGATAGTAAATAGCTGTGTGTTGGTCATATTGGTTAGTACGTGTAGTTTTAACATTAAATTTCCCGTTAAAGGGCAGGGACTCGTGTTAATGTTAAACCTATGGACATTTTAACATTATATTGCACGTCAGAGGTCATAGAGATCCAAAACCAAAAATTATAGCCTCAATGATAAAACCCAATATTTTAAATTAATTAGTTCTCCAGAATGTCATTTATTACCTACTTACTGGAATTGGGATTTTCGCATATCAATTTCCGTGGACTAGACTTTTTGCATATACATTCTTTCTATATTTTTCTCGACTTACAACCCTTCTCAGCTTTTACCACCAGCAGAGTTGCCTATATATATATATATATATATATATATATATATATATATATATATATATATATATATATATATATATATATAGTTTACAGTTGTAGATTTTTCTTACCAATAATCAACATTTCATTACAAGTGATACACACAATTTTTATTTCTATAAATTATGATATACCTACTCTAGACGTTGTGGGTAACATTTTCGTATCAATAACAAAAAAGTTTCACGTTCGTGAGGTTTGCAAATTTACTATTTACAAAAAGAACAATTGCAACCTTTACGACATAGATGTTTGAACCACTGGTGTTTGAATGCTATTAGAAAAGCTTATTAGTTTGAAAACGTTCAAATGGTCAGAAGACATTCCTGTAAATGGACAGTTTGGAAAAGCACATTCAGAATCTACCTTCTGAGCTGGGAGAATGCATTTACCACTACTTTATACAGATTCAAGTGAAATTCAATGAACAATTTGCATCCGAAACGGCATAGACTTTTGAATCATTGGTACCTGCATGTTATAAGGAGACTGATTACTTTGAAAATGTTCAAATGGTTAGATATTGATCAAGTGCGAAGACATTATACAACTTACCATGCCATGACTTCTGTCATCGGTATTATATCAAATTCCATGGAAGAAAGTCAATTACACTGTTCAAGATTTAGTGGATTTTCAAGTACTTTTAAAAAAGCCGATTCCACAAGACGAGAAGATTATTTTGAATTTAGGACGCCGTGACGTGTGTGTTAGATTTCGTTTACCAACCGATTCTTTGTGGCAAATTTTTATGAACAATACATGAAAAGACATTACAACCACTGAAACTTGAACCTTTTAAGTTTAAGAGATTTTCTGGAGATCACAATTTGGGGAGCTGGAATGTAAAACAATCTCCAGCAGCTACCGAACGACATTCTTGCTTCGCTGATCTTGACTGTCTTTGTCCAGCGGAAACAAATGGTGTTGGATATGGGTCAATACTGTCTTTTTCAAAATCGCTAGCGTGACTTTCTGTAAACACTTCTTGGAAAGTGTTGAGTGACACAGAACTTCATCGTCGCTTGATAGCTGGTTTCTCCTTGGAAATGTGTGATCGTTTCGTGACAGTAGATGATTCAAATTTATTCTGACCAGGGTACATCTTTCTCCCTATATATCTGTAAAGATGGAAGAGTCACAACAGATCACGCTTCTGGTCAGAAATTTAAAAAGTTATTCGAAAGTATACTTCCAACAAGACTTCTAATTACTCCTGTAGAGATAAAAGTCAAGGCTCGAGAATATCCACATCGTCAAAGAAAAGTAACCTCTAAGACAGGAGAAAAGAGTGAGAAAAGTAAAAGATACCTGTTATAAATATCGGGAAATAGGACATTGGTCTTTCGAGTGTGCCGGTAAAAACGAAAAGGAGAAGGAGCACTCAGAAGTATAAACATAAGAAGAACCCATTCAAGTAAATAAATCCATGAAGGCCAGACAAGCCGAAGAAACAGTAGAAGAGGAGGGACCTATGCCAGTAAAGATATTCAAAAGAGAAAGTCAGTAAACAAAATGGACATTTGTTATGTTTTATGAACAAAAATGTTGTGATTTTGATTTCACAATAATATACGAAAGAAAACGTCAGTGTATATTTGTCTTTATCTTTTTCTTTTAGTATGGATAAGATACTCAAGCACACTTTTACGGACAAAAAATGGCGTCTTGGATAGTAAGTGTGGGGTGTTGGATAGTAACTGTAGGGTGTTGGATAGTAGATGATTGCGTGTTGGTCACTGTTCTTTTCTCGTTGGTTTGTAAATGTGGATTGTAAGTCGCTGAAAACAGGGTGAATGAGTTTCGGAATGTTAGTACAACTTTAAGTCTATACCAAATTTTTTAATTTCTTGTTCCAGATTTTCTTCAGTGTCCGCTAAGAAATTCAGGATTTTAGTAGTGCTTGTATTTACGTCCATTTTATGTTATTATGAGTTGGTTTCCCTGTTTAAAACTATTTATTTCATCAGTACAAAGTATACAAATTTACTGACACCTCCAACATGATCTGAGGTATAGGAAATGCTTTATATAAAATCTCGGACGGATATATATAGCCACTAGCCAGCAGGTCACTGTGCACGGCGTGTTGCATAGTATATGTGCCATTTTAGGTCAACAACTTATAATAATGTAAGAATGTGGCCCCATTTGAAGTCAGCCACTTCTAACAATGTAATCATTTACCCTCAATGCTAAATTCCCGTAGACCCCTCTAGTGCCGCTTCATGTTAAATTCCCGTTTGAGCCTATAATATTTTTACCCAGTGTAGTTTAACCACTTCTAACAATATTACCATTTATCCTCAATATTAAATTCCCGTAGACCCGTCAAGTGCCGCTTTTGCTCCTATTGAGGTTTTTACCCAATGTAGGTCAACCACTTTTAACAATGTAACAATGTAACAATGTCAAACCTATGAACATGTTTAACATAGGATTTCCCACATGGGGTCAGAGTAGCCCACGCATGTTAACCTACGGGGCAATGTTAATTCTCGTAAGGGGCCAGAGTGCCACATATAACTACTGATAAAGAATGCGTGAAAATGTGCTTAGTTTTTGAATTAGTAAGCTTGACTCATTACTGCTCTTCACAGCTGCGATATATCTGGCCATCCACTGCAGTAGTGTTGCGACATTATCCATGTCAATAATGAATGCCTTAATTTAGGCTGGGCTTAATTTAACATGAAAAAGTTAGAGAGCCTAGGATTAAGGAATAACCTTTGGTTATTATTCCATATCCCTTGTTGCCCCTGTTCCAATGTCCTTTGCATGTATTCGATCAAAATCGGCTGTTATAGAGTATTGTCTTCCATTAAATTCTCTTTGAAACATGTAAACATTGACATTTATTTTATTTATGCTCTTCCTTTCAGATGCCGAGCAATACTCTAGACTTCAGCGCCTTGTCAAGCTTTTAAATGAGCATATTCAGAAGCAGGAAGCAAGTGGCGAACAGGAGGGCCAGAGCAAGATGGATGACTTCTCTGTAAATAAAGAACGTGAAAATGGACATCGTGCTGAGACTAATATTCACATAACAGTCAAAAAGTTGAACGTTTTCCCGCCCAGCCGCTGGACTCGATCATCCTCTGTGAAAGTGGATAAGAAACGTTTCGATCATGCAGACCGAAAGACAAACAATATCGCCATTCCATCGGGTGAGGCAATGTCCAGTAAGAGTGAGAAGAAGGATGCTGTGATAGAACTCCTCCAATTGGTCAATATGAATGCTGACAAACAAGAGAAGAGTATTGTGGAGTATGCGCCATTGGCAATGTGTGACTTTTCAGGCCAATATGTATTCTTTTCTGACTAGTGCAATATATCTCTTGGTCATAGATCTCAATCAACAAGTCACAGATCTCATAAAAGATGAGGAGTGTTTTTTCAATACAGAGGGGATAAAAAAAGGGTAAAGTTCATGGTAAGTACATCATTTTAGCTGTAAAAGAGTGGCAGGAGAGTCAGATAATTGGAGTATGTACTTTACTAAATCGAAAGGTTTTCCTTTATGTCTGTATGTAATGTAAGTAAAGGCAATGTTAGCTCTAATGAGCAGTTTTGAGAAATTACATACTGGCATAAGTTTAAAGAGGCATGAAAGAGCTAAAAGGGGTTATGCAGCCAGAACACAGGTACAAATTATCTTTCAAATAATATTACTGCTTGCTATAATGAAGGTTACATGCAGCAGCGCACTAAGGGGGGGGGGGGGGCGGACGGAGCGGTTGCCCCGGGTGCCAGAGGTCTTGGGGCGCCAAAACAGCTGATAAAAATTCGGGCCTCGTATTCTGGCCCTTTGGGCCATCATCGTCGCCCCGAGCGCCATTTACCCTTAGTACGCCACTGGTTACATGTGATAAACATTAATTAAATTTAGTAATCCTAAACGGAACTAAATAGACAAAACTGCATAAGTATTTTGTTCCGAGGCGGCGGAAAGAACGAGTTTGATACCGCGTAGGAATACGTTGAGGCCGTCAGGCCGAGACATATATTCCTACGCCGTATCAAATGAGTTCTTTCCCACGCCTAGGAACAAAATACTTATGTGGTTTTGTATTCATTACATACCCTCTTTTTATTCACACGTTGTTTTTAAATTTTTTAAAAGTTACCTTGGAAATAAATTAAGGCATCATTATGAAAGATAATGTACAACCCACTGAAAAACGCCCATGACACGTACATAACTGGGGCTGATGAATTAATTTAAACTGCAGTCACAGGCTAGTGGAATTTTCTTTATTTCGCAAATGTAACATAGGTTTTGGACCTGTACGTGAACCCATTTCTTACGCTATTAACTGCACTTCCAAACAAATTTCAAGGCAATTTTAATAGACTAACAGTTATTAAATACATTCAGTTATACAGAAAACTCATTAATTTACAGTACTTTCAAACACTGTATTTTGTATGTCTTTATTACAAGAAATTATTTATGCATTAAGCTCGAAGACGATGATGTAAGAGTAAAAAAAAAAAAGGTAATTCTCTTTCTAACATGAGGACAAGATTTGTATTAATCATTTGGATATCTTTTAAACAAGAAAATTCTAAACGATATTTTTTTGTAAGACTTTAAAATGTAAGCAAAAATACAACACCCTGCTTGGGCCCCAGTGATAGTTCAAAGTCTCAACATTGTAGCAAGAAATAATTGTTCTAAATTTCAGTCAGAGTCATTGGAGCTGCTGCTCTCTATGATAGGTCTACGTTTATGTTGCAAATGTTTATGAATTTTATCCTCAGATTTAGTCAATGAATTTGAATCCACAGCAATATTAAAAGACAAATTGAAAATTCCTCCACTTATGCTTGCTCCATTAAAAACGCCTGAGGCCATATTTTGAAACTCTGAAGTTTGAAATGGTTTTCTGACTGGTGTATGAATTTTAGACGATTTACAGTATGGAATGTCCCTTCTCTGTGTCAGTGTGTGTCATCAGCGCTGCTACTGGGAATGGGATCAACAGGTGCATGCTTCAGAAGTTTGCACATGTGTTTATGTTGTTCAATCGAAGCGATTGAATAGTTATTCACACTGTTTACATTTTTATGTCCAGATAATTGAATAATTGTGGTAGGATTAACACCTTCATGGAGCAGTGTCGTGCATACAGTTTTTCGAACGCTGTGGCTTGTTTTTCTTCCGTTTATTCCAGAGTTTTCACACATGGTTTTCATTATCGATTTCAATTTATTCACATCGGCAGGTTGGTACTTGAACCATAGACCGTCAGCAGTTCTGTTGTGACAAATTCCTAGATAATAAAGTGATTCGGGGGTGTTCATGGACGAAGGCCTTTGACTAGCATACATTTTATAAGCTAGAACTGGGCATCTTTCTGGACATTCTTTACATCGGAATTGCTTTGGATTAAAATGTCGTAGATGACCGGTATTACCGTCCCTTGTTTGAATTATAAATACTGGTCCCCATTTTTGTCACTTTTTAGTATAATGTCTCTCCACCTCAATTGTCGGTTTTCATCACTGGCTCTGAAACCGAATAATTTGGTGTTGTGGTACCAAACTGTGTTAAGTAAGGCTTCGGAGTTGTGGATGCCAAGTTGACCAGAATTCTATAAAATTTCCTCCTCGTTTCGAGTTATTAGTTCAACTTTATTTGGGCGATTTCCTAAACCTTTTTGTTTAAGATCTTAGCGGCGAGAATTCAGCACTTTGCGACTGGTAGCAAACTCATTTGAAGATAAAATGCTGTAGCCATAGTTCTTGCGCCTCAAGTATCTGTCTATAGCTCTGTGGTAACTAGTAAGAGTATCTGGTTCATAGTATGAACCGTCCGGTTTCATTAAAGTGACCAGGAAGGCACCGATATAAGTATCCAATTCGACAGAGGTAATATAGAAAATTTCCCTTTTCTCTAAACGAGGGGGCATTTCTAACCATGCGCTGAATTTAGACATGACTCCCAGAGTCTTTCTTACTGTGTTTGAATTTTTTATACTTTCAATATATGATTTTAGATCCCTGGCAGTAGCGGCAAAGTACTTCGTCTCGCTGTGTTTGATGTCGCTTTGCACACAAGCTTCATATGAGAAATCATCGTCAAACATTCCGTCCAAAATATTGTTGACAACCTCAGCTAACTCTAATTTTTCGGCTGTAGGTACTGTGAAATTCCCGTAAAACTTCTCGTCGCTACTTTCAGTACTCCCCCTTGATGCCCCAGCGGCGAATTCAGACATTTTTCATTAGCGATGATGGCAGACGACAGAGAAAAACACATTACTGCATTTTCATTAAACAGTCTGCAGACATTTTTTTTAAAAATTACACACAATAGTTAAAGATCTATTGCAATAAATAATTTCCGATATTTATAAGTGGACTATTATTGAATATTTCAAGTTGTAAAAGTAGTTCCAAGCTGGGTGTACGATACAGAAATGTTAGGTGTGCGATACGGAAACACAGACTGAACATCTGTATCGAACGCCAGATCTGTCATGTAAGATTAAATGGGTATGTCATAAAGCATTGTATGACAATGACAATACATCAGTTGGCAAGAAGATAGATACATTAAGAAACAGCAAGTGGAAAGGTGAGGAATACAATTCGAGTATGCCAGCATAAAAACAAAATAAATAAAAAACGGAACAAGAACTAGGACAAACAAGAAGAAAAAAAAGAGAAAAAAAAAAGAAAAATTAGAGTCCATTTAATATACGGTCTACATGATAAGTATGGCACAGTGAAAAGAGTTACAAATAAGATGCACTAATAACCCAGAAAGCTGAATGTCTCCAAATTGAAACAAGAGAATGTGAACCAGGCGTTTGTTGATGAACGGTGCAGCCATCTAATAACAATTCATGCGAACTACGAGAACGTCGAGGAAAACTGTTCAGCCTTCAGAGACTCTGTGTACTCGGCTGCATCCAAAACCCTCGGTCTGACTATACGTAAACATTAAGATTGGTTTGATGAGAATGATGGTGACTACTGAACTAGAAACATTGGCTCCAAAAGGCCTCTTTAGAGGACAGTACTTCATCAGCTAAGAAAGCAGTCTTCGACAACATCAAGAGCATTGTCCAGTGCAAACGCTGAGAGTTGCAAGACTCATGGCTGAGCAACAAGGCAGATGAAATTTAGTCCTACACAGACAAGGATGACATGAAAAACTTATATGATGCTTTAAAGACAATCTTCTGGCTACAGTCATCAGGAACATCTCCAGTACTGAGTGCTGACGGCGCCACACTATTCAGGGACCAACCTGCACCATGAAAGCCTTACATAGAGCCTACCATCACAGTGAATGGTCAAACCTTCCAGGCATTGGACAAATTCACCCACCTCGGCTGTACACTGTTATGTGCAGTCCATGTCGATGATGAAACCAACGCCAGAATTGCCAGTGCAAGTGTAGCCTTCAGCAGAATATGTACAAATGTGTGGGAATGCAGAGGCCTCAGTCTGCAAACAAAACTGAGGGGCTAAAAAACCATTGTGTTGCCGATCCTGCTTTACGCGTGTGAAACCTGGACAGTGCACAGACACCATTCCAAGAAGCTGAATGTTTTTCAAGCGGGCTGCCTGAGGAAAATGATGAGGGTAAAATGGTAAAACAAAGTCCCAGACACTGAGGTTCTCAAACAAGCAGGCATTCCAAGCATCCACACTCTGCTGATGAAATCACAGCTAAGAATTGGGCAGGCTACGTTACCAGTATATCAGATGAGCAACTACCAAACAAGATATTTTGTGGCGAGCCAGAGAAAGGAAAGCGACCTCAGGGAGGTCAGAAGAAATGCTTCAGAGATTCCCTCAAGTCACCCTTGAAACACTTCAACACTGACCCTGAGCTTGATAAGATCTTGCACAGGGTTGTTCCACCTGCCACAGTCTCATCCATAATGGGGCTACAGACTATGAGCTGAGCACGAGCAGCATAAATCTCAGAACTGCAGCACGTCCTCTGTTGATCAAGCAACCCAAGATTCATCTCCTATCCAGTGTGCTGCGGACAGTTCAGATCACAAATTGGCTTGATCAGCAAGTCACATGCTCACAGAAACCAAACCAGTTAGTGATGTCATGGTCATCTTCGAACTCGAAGGACGAACAACTAGAAGACAATGAAATAAGAAAGAAATAAGTAATAATCAAAAACATACTTGACCTGTTTGAATTGTACTTTAGATTACAAAATTGCCTGTATATCAGATAAAAGTAACTAAGTTGCTATATAAGGGAAAGTATTAGAGATTATAAAGAGTACTATCAAAAATGATATTCAGGGTGTAAGAGTTATTTGCAATATTCTAAATGTATAATATGCATTTGAATAAAGGAGTATTTTCTTTCATAGATGTTTCCACTAGAGGTCAGTGTGAATCTGTAATAGGGTTGAGATTATGATATCTTGCCCATCTGGACGTGAGTGCATGAGCTAATGTTGCAGGACTCCTTATATGCTGTTTTAAGATGGAGACTTCAAACTTTGGGATACGATTGACAGTGGTCCACAGTTTAGCAAATTGGTTTGGAATTTGGATCAACCTGGCTGTAGAGCCTGTGGATTGGAAGACATATATGTAATGTGCAGCAAAAGTGTTGATAGTGCCATAGCACTGACACATTTTAGTATTTTTACATGCCATGTAGTGATACAAGAACATAGAAATCCAAATTTATAAAAAAATTACTAGACCAGCATGACATGGGTTGTTTTGAAAATCATTAAATATTACTAGACAACTCATATTTAGTATATCACCAGTTAAAATTAAAATACAAAAATTACTGGACTCTAGACAATTAAAATACGCGATCTTAAATGAATACATTCAGAACTTTGGAGAATTTAGAATTTTATATCTATAGATATATCGTATTATCATGTCATTTGGAATTGTTAATAATATAAATGGACCAGCCTGATTAAAGTGAATGATCATGCAGAAGGTGTGCCAAAGGCACACTATACAAGTACTAGTACAACAGACCAGTCCACTTCTATAGGTATGTAATAATATTAAAATAAATCCATTAAAATAAAAAGTAACTATTCACTGACATGAATACTCGAGGGTATAATTTTTGCAAAAAACGATATTCACTGCCACACAGAACATTTTTGACCTGTAGAAATTATTCAGAATTTGTTTTCCAAATATTAGTGGATAACAAATGAAACCAGATACTACTATTGTCTTTTTAATATCAAATCAAAAGGTCTGCTGTTCGGTTCTTTTCTATATACATCTCTTCCTCAGAGTCCATAAACATCAAGCACGGAAAAGTTGAGGGTGAGAGACAGCAGATAAAACTCAAATTTTGATTAACAGTTAGGAGAAAGAGGGTTAAGGTGCTAGCAACTTTCGTTGATATGTGAGAATTATGATCTCCATTGTCTTGCACAAATATTTATTTATTTAATGGATTTAAATATTTATGGATATTACAGCTGAAGAAGTCAATAAATTGATGACAGAGTTTTGTTATACTAATAGATCAAGCTGACATGCAATACACACATATTTATGTATCAGTAAAATTGAAGTTGCTTTCCTTTTCAGGACAGACCATGTGTATCCATTGTAAGCAAACACAAATGCAGTAAAGCTTTATAGTTAGAATTACAGTCCTAAACCAATGAATCTGAAACCATACATACATATGCAGTGGGTAGATCCTTAAGATAGCTATTTTAAATGTCAGAATTCATATCTTCATCTACAGCATCTATAGCACATGGGAGTGACTAAGTATAACTCCATGTTGCTTGTATTAATAAAAACAGTCTGCATATGGCAGTCACACTGTCTGTGAACACCACATTGGATCGGGGAAGAATGACCAATAAAATTTATTTTATTTTTAATATATCATTGTAAAATTTGGAAGAGTAATCATCATGTTAGCCAAAGGCAAAAACATAGCAGTTGTCTGTTGTGTAGTTTTCACAAGAAATTTGGATTACCTTACACCCAGATTTTCATGCATTGGGACTTGTAGAAACCAGAGTGAAACTGATCAATGATCTGATAATTGACTTATGTGAAATTTTCAACCTACAGTACATTCCAAAATACACATCTTTCTTTCTTGAGAACCATGATGTTGTCAACCTGAATCTGTACCATGGAGACAACATTCATTTTAGAAAAAAAAGAATCTCTCAACTACTGAGGAATATTAACATGTATGCCCCCATTTTCAGGAATTATACTGAAGAATATTGTGGTGAGACTGGTCATTTGACACAGGTATGCCATCATGAACAACAAACTGAGTGCTACAGTTGCCAGCAACTTGGACAAGAACAGAAACTCTGTGAATCAGTGTATTATCCATACTAGGAAGGTGGCAAAGAGGAGAATGCAAGTGATTCATTTATAACAAATATGCTAAATCCAAATGTACCTAGTGAGACTATTCACTCTAATAATTAAGTGAACACTGCTGTAAATGCAAAAGTTCAAGCATATATGGTTCTATGTGATATTACAGTTTGTAATATATATATATATATATATATATATATATATATATATATATATATATATATATATATATATATTTAGACATTTAAATAAGGAAACAGAATGTAATGATGAAATATGTAGTATGGAGACAATCTCATTGAGTGCCCCTTTGCATGGTGACATACATATAATTCATATCAAACTATATAAAAAAAGGTTTTAACATAGGTCACTTAAATATATAAGGTGTAGTGGGAAAAATGGACAAGATTAAATTAATACTGTCTTCCAAGGAGAATAATATACATGTTTTAGGACTCACTGAAACGAAATTAAATGATAACCACAGCGATAATCTAATTCATTGTCAAGGCTTTAATAAACCATTATGTAGGGACAGAGACACAGCAGGATGAGGTCTTGTTGTTTACATTAGAGATGATGTAAATACAGAAAGGTGAGCTGACCTAGTGTTAGAAGAATTGAGAATATTTGGGTGGAAATTTATAAAAATATTGCAAAATTATTCCTAGCTTGTTTAATTTACAGGCCATCTTACTCCACAACAATATGGAATGATAATTTTGAGAAACAAATAGAAAATGTTCTTGCACAGGAGAAGGCAATATATATACTATGTGATGTAAATAAAGACTTACTCAATACTCAGATAAAGAAGAACTGGGTGAAATTTATTGAATGATCAGGCCTTGTCCAGCTTGTAAATGAACCCACAAGGGTAACAGAAATATAAAACGGTTTAATTTACCACATTTATACAACCTATCAGACAATGTAGCAAATGTTAAAGTACCGAATATTGGTCTTAGTGACCATTACCTTATTATTCTCACAAGAAGGGTAAAATGCAAGACAAATAGGAACAATCTACACAAAACGATCACTTATATATCGTTCAAAAACCTTAATGAAAAACAGTTTCTTGGTGACTTAAATAAAGTTCCATGTAATATAATCCAAAATTCCCATGATATAGATGATACAGATGAAGCTTTGGGGGTGTGGACTGACTTATTTATGGATGTAGTCTCTAAACATGCACCACTGAAAGTACATAGGGTAAAGTATGAAATCCATCCTAACTGACATACAACTGAAATATTAGATGCCATGAAAACACGAGACCATTTCAAGGCGATGGAAAACCATACACAGTACAAGTGTACAGAATCAAAATGTCAAGACTGGTATGACTAAACAAACTAAAAACCTTATTATCAATCAATGCTTGAAAACAAAAAGAGCAACTCAAATTCTATTTGGAACCTTTTCAATGAACTCACTAGGGGAACACACAAAAATCAGACCAATAAAATTCACTCACTTCTGGTAAATGACACCTTTATCATTGATGACATTGATATTGCAAATGTTTCAATTATTTTTTCATCAACATTACCACAAAATTAAAGCAAACAGTGATAGAAAAAACTTTGATGAATTAAAAAAGTTCTGCACCAGCAAAATCCCTATTGAGGTATGTTTTTCAATCCCACCAGTATCAAAGAACTTTGTTATAAAATGTCTCACGGAACCTGATACTAAGAAAGCTACAGGACTTGATCAGATAATAGACCATGATGCATGAAAACATCTGTCTCAGCTATTTCAGAAAGCATAACACTCATAATCAATTTCAGTATTGCAACTTCATATGTCCCTGAAATATTGAACACTACAAAAGTAATGCCTTTTCACAAATCAATCAGGTTCTTAGGAAGATGTAGATAACTAAGGACCAATTTCAAAACTAACAAACATGTCACAATTGATTGAAAAACACGTCCACAACTTGCTCATGTCATATTTAATCAAACACTCGCTGTTACACCCCAACCAATCAGTCTTTAGACAGAATCATTCATGTCAGACTGCCTCGATCTCCCTAATTGATAAATGGGCTCAAGCACATGATCAAGGTAAAATAATAAGATCTCTACTGATAGATTTCAGGAAAGCTTTTGACATGGTGGATCATGAAATCCTTTTGAGCAAACTGAAAATTACCAATGTGACTACAGTACAATTAAATAGTTCACTTCATACTTAAATGAGAGAATACAACGTTTATATAAATGATATTCTGCCTGAACCTGGAACAATCAGATATGGAGTCCCACCAGGCTCAATTCTAGGTCCATTACTATATATATTATTTATTAATCACCTACTCCTGTTATTGGGGGACTCAGTTTCATCTACAGATCTCTTTGCAGATGACACAACATTATCAGACATCCAAAACACAAAGCATGAACTGGAAATTTCTGTACAGGCTGTTCTAAACAAACTGGCCAACTGGTGCACAAGCAGTGGCATGATAGTTAATACTGGTAAAGAAATATTACTTATCTCAACATAGTAAAAAAGAACAAATCTTGATAGTGATGAACTATATTTTATATGGAAGGATATAAATTTGAAAATGGTCTGTCATGATAGAGTACATTGAATGATTGTAGATACTAATCTATTATGGACTAAACATATAAAATATATCAGTAAAAAAGCTCGTTCAAGTTTATGGTTTCTCAGTAGGATAAGACATTTTATCCCAGAATGGCACATGAAATTATTTAATGATAGCTACATACAACCCTATTTAGATTACTGCAACAATGTATGGGGTAATTAAAATGATGCAAACATAGCATAGCTAGTACATCTTCAAAAAAGCACATTGACAGGCTGATATCAGACCAATCAAAAAAGAGGGAAAACTTAGCTGATAAGTTAAACATATGACCTATTAAAGACTGAATCCATCTAAGAAAAGCTAAGTTAATGTACATGATATCCAAAAACAGTGCTCCTGTATATTTACATTCCCTATTCAAGTACAGGCAACCTGGTAACACTCCCCACCTGAGATCCATGTCTACCAAACAGTATAAAATTTCCAAACCAAATAAGAAATTATTGAAAAAAGTTTCCAATACTCTGGAACTTTGTTCTGGAACAGAATTCCAGTAGAGATTAGCAATGCCCACTCTATTTCTTTCTTCCAAAATCAATATATCCAGTGGCTTCAGAGACATAGTTAAAATAACTAATACTAATATATATCTATATATATATATATATATATATATATATATATATATATATATATATATATATATATATATATATATATATATAGAAAGAGAGAGACAGACAGACAGGCCGGCAGAGAGAGATAAAGACAGAGAACTAAAATATATGAATATGGGGGTATCGATGATTAATGAAGCATGTGGATTTGAGTGAGAATGAAAACAACTGTATTTGTATTGCAAATTGCATGCATATTGACTATGTGCATTCACATGTATGGGTGAGTGTCCGTGTGAGTGAGAGAAAGGAAAGAAAGTGAATATATCTACTGTAGTATATATAATTCTTAAACAAATAATGATTTCAAATTTACACTACTCATCATAATGCTTGTCTAAGTTGCCTACCTTGTTCATGATGGGACTAGTCTCACGAAATACACGTCAAAAAGAAAGAAAGAAAATACCCCCCCCCCCCCCCCCAAAAAAAAAAAAAAAAAAAAAAAAATGCATAGGAAGCATAGCAAACAAAATAGGTAAAAAAAATTGGGTTGATTTATATTAGCCGAATCCACTTTCCTGTACTCTTCCTTCACTAATTCTTCCATTTTCTCTCGCTCCCCCGCCACATATGTACACACACGCCCACACAGATAGAAAACATAAGCAGAAAAATTAGCATAGTCTAAATCTCTCTCGCTCCAACATAAGCCTATAAAAGGGTGGTAACTCCAAAGCAGATAAAACTCCTTGGGAATTTCCAGATTATGCAGTCTAATTTTAGATGCATAGTAAAATATATGGACTGGTTAACCAGAGAAAATCTCTGAATGTTGGTTTTAAAATTGTGATAATACCGTTCTACGTCATATAAAGATAGACGATTGATACTACGTTCAATGAATGACGAGCATCCAGTAGATAACGAGGAGATAAAGGTCTAACTATTTGACAATTAAAACGTTGAGAAGTCTATTCATTTACATAATTACAAGTTTCGTTGAGAAGTCTATTCATGTACATAATTACAAGTTTCGTTGAGAAGTCTATTCATTTACATAATTATAAGTTTCGTTGAGAGGTCTATCCATTTACATAATTATAAGTTTCGTTGAGAGGTCTATCCATTTACATAATTATAAGTTTCGTTGAGAGGTCTATCCATTTACATAATTACAAGTTTCGTTGAGAAGTCTATTCATTTACATAATTACAAGTTTCGTTGAGAAGTCTATTCATGTACATAATTACAAGTTTCGTTGAGAAGTCTATTCATTTACATAATTATAAGTTTCGTTGAGAGGTCTATCTATTTACATAATTATAAGTTTTATTTGTAAAATCTCGACCCGAATATTTATATGGAAGTGCTTCTATTGGTACAAAAAGCTTAACCTGGAGAAAAAGCAACCCAATTAAGCAAGCCAGACTATACATTTTTTTATTTCAGAAAATCTTTTTACAATGGTGGAAGAAAATGTGATAGAACCTGGCTACAGAACGGAGCATTCCCTTGTAAAAAATGATTTTTTGTCTTTTTGAAAAATTGATAAATGTAAAACTTGTTGGAAATGCAATGACTCATTATTAAGAGATTCAGATTACATTTCGCTTGTTAAAGATACATTTCATCAATTGCAAAAGTCAAAATGTCTGCTATAATAAAGCATCTAATTTTGAGCAAATTCCAGCTTCTGAGATAACTCTTACTATAAATGATACTGTTAGGAATTAGGGGGAAAGCCATCTCCTACTCATCCTTCAAGAAAAGACAACAAGATCAGCTAGAGAAGCAACTTGTTAATGAGATTAATTATTTTGAAAAATTAATAAAATGAATAAATTTTGAATTTTAGATAGCAAAAAGAATCAGTTGGTTGAAATTCATAGGAAAAAAATGGAAGGTGTGAGAATAAGATCCAGGGAAAAATGGATTGAAGAAGGAGAATGGATATAAAAATAGTTCTTTAATTTGGAAAATAGAAACTACATAAGTAAATTATGCCTAACTTATTAAAAGTAGATGGAACATATACTGATAATTGGTCAGAAATGTTGCATGAATCAAAATTATATTATCAGGTGGATCCAGTTGGTCTTGAATCTCTCCTTAATTGTAGGGATATTTCTAACTTAAACATTGCACAGAAAGAATCTTTGATTGGCCATTTAACTGAAACCACTGCAAGCCAAACTCCATTCCAAATAATAAAAGCCCAGGATCAGATGGGTTTACAGTTGAATTTTTCAGTTTCTTTTGTAAAGATATTGGTCCATATTGAGTAAGGGCAATTCATTTTTCATATAATTTTGGGGAGCTATCATCGACTCAAAAGGAAGGTGTAATAACTTGTCTTCCAAAAGAGGATAAACCAAAACAGTATTTGAAGAATTGAAGACCAGTCTCCTTACTTAATGTAGCTTACAAAATTGCATCAACATGTATTGCAAGTAGACTAAAGCATTTTCGTCCAGCAATTCTTAATAATGATCAAACTGGTTTCATTAAGGGAAGATATTCAGGGGAAAATATCTGTCCTCTATATGATCTTATGTTTTCTACCCAAAAATGTAACATACCTGGACTTCAGTTAATTGACTTTGAAAAAGCTTTTGACACTGTTGCATGGCCTTTCATTGATAAAGTATTAGACTTTATACATTTTGGAGGAGACTTCATAAATTGGATAAAACTGTTTTACAAAAATATTAAATCATGCATTATTGTAAATGGACAATGTTCATTTTGGTTTGATATTAGGAGGGTCTGCAGACAAGGTCATCCCCTCTCTTCATATATTTTCCTTCTGTGTGCAGAAATATTAGCCAACATGATCAGGAAAAATCCAAATATTAAAGGAATACAATTAAATCATATAGAATATCTTATCTCACAGTACGTAGATGACACTGCACTCACTCTTGATGGCTCTGAAAAGTCCCTGAAATCAGCATTAGATCTCATTTATCAATACTCAAAATTTTCAGGCCTTAGTATAAATATTGATAAAACAAAAGCAGTCTGGATTGGAAGTAGAACAGGTAGTAATATTAAATACTGCTCAGAATACCATTTAGATTGGGATTCATCTGAATTTATTTACCTCGGCAAACAATTTTCCACAGAGCTAAACAGTTAAATTAAACTATGATAACAAAATCAGGGAAATCCAGAATATACCTCTGCAGTGGTCAAAAAGATTTTGAACCCCTTTTGTTAAAAGTACAGTTATCAAATGTTTGGTACTATCAAACTTACTCATCTACTAATGAGTTTACCAAATAATTCTCATAGTGTACTAAAAGAACTAGATTCTTTTTTTTACAAATTTGTTTGGAGTGGGGCAAGAGACAAAATTAAAAGGAAAGTAATTATTAAAATCTATCATGAGGGTGGTCCTTAAAATGGTTGATATCAATACATTTGTGGATTCAATTAAGATTGCCTGGATCAGAAGAATGTATACTCTTGAGACTAAATGGATAAACATCTTACTTGCTCATCTCCCAAACACAGAAAATAATTTCCTATTTGGAGTAGATTTTCTTTAAAGAGCTAATAAATACCTGAATAAGTTTTGGATAGATATATTTTCAGCATATGTAAAATTGTATAATACGTTTAATGCTGAAAAAAAAGAAAAGTACCTTCAAATGCAAACATGGATGAATCTGAAAATCATTATTGGAAATTCTAGTGTAATGTACAAATACTGGTTTGAAAAAGGAGTCTTCTGTATTAATGACTTTCAATCTTGACAAGTTTTATAATAAATTTGAATTCCATGTAAATTTCCTAGAATTTCAGGGGGTTTTGAGTGCCATAAAAATCTACATAATTGATTCTAATATACAATACCCATGTATGCACCCATTTGTTTTACTTAAATAATGGATAAAAAAGGCTTTAAAAGATTTTTAAAAAACCCACTGATTTGCAATAATCAGGAGTCAGCCTCAATTGCAAAATGGAATACAGAATCTGATAATTTAAATCGAAACAAGTGGAATACACTTTTTTCCTTGCCTCACAAGGTAACCAGATGTCCTAGACTTAAATGGTTTCAAAATAATATTTTACACAGAATTTTGGCAACAAATAATTTTCTAAAAAATATTGAAAAAATTTCAAATAATTTATGCTCTCTTTACAAAGACTCTGTTGAAGATTTATCACATATTTTAAGGGAGTTTCTAAAAACTGAATCAATCTTGACCAGGTTTATAGAGTGGATAAAGAGTGAGTGCAATCATCTCCACAACTTGTATCTATCAAAGAGAGAGTTTCTGCTTGGTATAATAGATACAAGAATGATGGGAATAATTTATTTATATTACAGTTCAAATTATATATTTATAACTGTAGATTTAATAATGAATTGCCAAATATGTCTCATTTTAAGAAAGAACTGAAATTACACTTTATGTCAGAAAAGTATTCTGCATACACAAACTACACATGGGGAAATTTTTATACAAAATGGCAACCTTACAAAAAGTTGTTATTTTACTGAATATTAATTGATCTCTATTTACCATTCCATCCATTGTAAGATATGTGTTTATATATTTATATATTTGGAGGTATTATTAGGTTAAGTATACATGTCTATATGCAGTGATGCTTCCATGGGTGGGCCCACCAGACTGCTTGTACACAGATACATAGCCCAGATCCTAGCCACTCATATTGTCCCAGCAATGCCTCATCCAGGGAGGTTTTACTGTACTAATTAATATGTTTATATGTCTATAAATACAAGTGTGTGTATAGATACATGTGTGTATTTAGGAGTATGTATGTAGGTAGGTAGGTGTGTATTGGTATTTGTATGTATGTAATTGTATATATGTATGTATGTTTATACTGTACATATGCATACATGTATTATAGTTCTGCATAAATTTATGCATAAATGTACTTGTGCATACATGGGTGGAGGGATGGATAACTAAAACCATAAAGTTGAAATGTTAGAATATGAAAATACTACCATGTAATATATGTTCATACAACTTGTCCCTTTGTAGCTCTCTCTCTCGCTCCAAAAACATTGACACATTTATGCTAATTATGCTTTAAGCTGGTAACTTTGATTCAATAATTATCAATATCTCACACTTATATTGAAATATATAAGAAAATAAAAAAATAAGTTCTCCAAAAAGTTCTTCTTTACCCTGTTTTCCAAACTTGCCTTCACCCAATTCAAAAGACAACAAAAGAATCTGGACTTGTTTCAACGAGTGCACACTGTTTTTCAAACACTAAGTGACATTTTACTTGATCAAAAACTTTGCTGCTAAACTATCAATTTTGCTCAATGTATGTTACAGCTCCAGTTTCCTAATATTGACAGGTTTCGATATACTGGATACGCACCAGTTTTAGTGAACAGTAAATAGGAATATTCACTACAACTTAAACCTGTACAGTCACCTAGTGTACATATCCATAATGCAGGCCATGACCACTTCAGTAAAAGACAAAAACAACAACATTTAGATTTTGGACAGTAAAAGTACAAGTAAAATTTTAAGTTATTCTGAACAGATCCAGTTATCACACATTTACTTTAATGAGAATAACAGTTTAGACATTAAAAATATGCACATCCAACAACAGTCCAATGGTATTGACTGTGGGGTCTATGCCTTAATAGCCAACATGACAGAATTCTGTTATAATGGATATGTTGGTGATGCAAATTTACAGTTTGATGAAAATGCCACGAGACACCACCTTCTCAAGTATACTGACAAAAAAATCAAATGACTCCATTCCCAAAGCTGAGGAGTACATCACAAAAAAGCTTAGCCTGAAGAAAAAAGAAACAATATTTATCATTGCAACAGACTGCAAAGGAGTGTTTTGACAGTCAAATTTGTAATGAAAATATGGTTTGTTGTGACAAATAAAACACCTGGATACACTGCAGTTGTCCAGCCACTGGAGGAAATGTTACAAAGACAGTTTTTCTGGGGACTGTTCATTTGTCTCTAAAAAATGTGAGTGACTTATTTGCTGAAATTGTTTGTTATCAAAACTATTTAAATGAAATAAACTATGATTTCTGGGTGAATTTTTGTAAGTTTCACAGACTATAAATTATCATATACTCAATCCCAAAAAATATCATCAGAAAACGAGGAAGAATTTCAGCACAGTATATATTTCCATGATTCACAACAATGGCAATTAAACTTTAAACCACTAACCCTGTCTTATGAAAGTATCCAAAACGATCCAAAATTAAATTTTTACTTAAAAAAATTAATCAGAACTTAAAAAATAAACTGCAAAATATAAACCAGACAAAACTCATGCAGTAAAATATACATATACTGAAATTACTGTTTCTACTTTAATATGTTTATAGAAATAAAGTGAACTTATATAATATCGTGATCCGGGACATCAATAATAAATTTGTCTTGTTTGGGTTCAAATTTTAGTCCCCAGAAAACACATTATTCCAGGAAAAATATGAGAAAAAATAATTTTAATAAAAAAGATATATATTTTCATTAACATTACATCTTTAACAGTAATCCTATCAAATATCATGTTGTTTACGATTAATCACCAGACTTAACTACGATAATAACGTGTTTTGGGTACGGGGATTTTTGGTACGAGTACGGGTTACCCATTTTAGTCCCCCCCCCCCCCCCCCGGAAGTGAACTTTAGCGAGGATGCAGCATTGAGGTCCAACAGCGCATATATAAAACCAAGTGCAATCAAAGGCTGAAAACAAGGTACAAGATGACAATTGCTTAACAGATACTCGTATTTATAACGGTAGATTTAGTTGTGTTCACTGACAAATTTTTTTATAGCCGATTACTGGATTAGTATCCTGGACTCCCCTATTTTGACGCACTTAAGAACTTACTTTCACCTTTTCAGAAATATACTCCTTTCATAGTGATACCTCTCATTAGTATAGTAACATCATTTATTTTAGCAAAGCTTGGATACAAAATGACAATGATATATTCCCTAATACTCTTCCTTGCATGCTTTCAACCAGACGACCCCTCGTCGGAAAGTTTGTGTATTACGTCACCCATTATGACGCACTTCACAGAAGTCTATTCTATTAGTGACACCATTGTACATATGCGCGGGGGAAAAAAAATATATTACAGAGGAACGTCAATAGGACATAGAAAACTCAAGTTTATGGGAAAAATTACAGACAGAAATTTAAATTGGCATTCCTAAACTTTTCTTACATTTATCATTAATTTGGTTTTGGTACAGATTTTGTCTCGAAAGGAAAAAGAATCAAATTTGGAAAAATCATGATGGTATTATTATAAAATTGTGTAGTTTGTTACGACTCTAGGGGTAATGTAACAGAATAAAAGACACAAACAAGCTTTCAAGATTAAAATGCAAAACTTTAATTTCCTAAAATATTAAAAGAATTAAAATAATTCAACAAACAATCAAAGTGAAAGAATTAAAATAACTTACAGTATAGAATATCCTAAAAAGTCCTAAAATGTTTTAAAGTTCACTTCCTGTTGTTAATCGGAATAATCCGGATGTGGTATTCCGAATGAAAAAGCCTGTAATGTGCTGAAACTGATAAGTTCTGATGTAATCCAAAATAATCCTTGCAAGTCTGGAATCTCACAAGTTTTAGAATAATGTCCGATAATTCCACGGAGCTGTATAGTAATTCAGATGAATTACTAATTAAATAAATTCCACACAGAACTGAATAATTTCAATAACCTCTCCTCGATCAAGCAACTGTAAAGAATGATAATTCCAAAGATTATTCCCTATATATCTTTACTAAGTGCGTAGAATTAAAAGGGAATATCCTTTCTCCGTCTTTAATACTATGGTATTTCAAAATAACACAACCCTCTAAGAACCAATCAGGAACTAGGTTACGCGTCATTTACCCAAAGGTCTAGTGTACTAAAAATCTTAAAGAGTAAACATAATGTTATTGTGTAGTATGGAATGTGACCTTTCAATGTTGATTTCTAAAAAGTACAAAGCCAGGTCGACTTCATTTCCCGTGCAATTGATCATGTGACCACTTATTGATCGAGCAGTAGTCGTATCTATACTGATATGCTAACCCCTATTCAGACTAAAACAGAAATCATAAATTAGTAAATTAAATCATTATAAAAAGGTAAAAAGGTATGATTCCATAACAAGTTATAATTATAAAATAATTAGATTCAGCATGTGACCTTTTTCCCAATACTTAATTGGCATTGTGAACATGCAGAACCTCCAATTTTGAATGTACTGTTTTTGGAACATCTAAACTGTTTGCATCCTTCACAACTTATTTATCCAGAATGCAAATAATCAAAGACAGAAGACATACAATTACAGGAGAAGGTTTTTTTTTCATTTTTTATCATTCGTGCCATTATCAAACAAATCTTAAAAAAATAAATTGGTTAAAACAAGTTAAATATCAAGAATGTTTCAAAAGATTATTGAAAATTTACTGTTAAAGTAAAATTGCTTAATTATCAGATAAAATATCCTAATACTTTGATTTAGATAAGCAACAATGTAAAGGATACTAATTTAATTATGAAATATATTTTAAAAGTATATGTTTCTTGTAAATTTCCACAAATTATAATAACAAATAACCACCTCTGAAAATCAGTTATGACAGATCCACATGAAACTGTATAACATTGTACACCTTTCTAAACAGTGTTACTGATGCAGTTATCAGCTGTGAGTGACGTTGCTAACATGTTGAGTAGCAGACTGGGTGCCTATTATGGCGGAAGTTGATTTGCCCCGTCAGATTAGTTAGTAAGGATTTTTATGAGGACTTGCTGGTTGAAAAAAAGAGAATTAGTGAAATGGCATTTTTTTCATGGTATGTGTCTTTGTTTCATTTACAACCGATAAGGATTTTTTCCAAATTTTTCTGTCTGTGTGTCTCGATGTTGATCAGTGTACATTAATGTTGTGGTTGTGACGTCGTTGAAAGATGCGTTCTCTCGAAAACTGGGAGTTTATGACACTGCGTCAAAATAGGGTAGCGTCAAAGTAGGGTGTGGGACGATACATATGGTTGTGTCCTCCCTCCACCCCCACCCCAATGCTCAGTATATGGTATCACGATACCAATTGTTTTTTCATAGACCGTAATGTTTATGTTTGGTGAAATAAATATACCTTCTCTCCTACTTTAGCATGCGTGTCACACACTGTCATAGAGAGCAATATTAGATGGTCAATTTGACAAGAACAGAACCAGGTACTCCATTGCATTTAAGAGAGATAACTCTGCTGGAAATAGACAAGGTTAAGAGTTATCCAGTCACAACAGACACATTTTCAGTGATGTGTATCACATTTTTAAAAAAATCATAAAAAATACAAAAACTAATCTACATATGAAATAACATAATCTCACATATTGCTAAGACACTCAACTTTTTTTTTAAGCCAGACAGAAACTACAACTCTCACATAATACACCAGTCACAGCTAGTTTTGTTGTTTATTTCTGAATACAATGTTCCCTACACCTTAAGCTCCACCCCCCTGGGTTTGCGCAATTGGTACCACGATGCCATATATTATATATGGTACCAATTGCGCAAGCCCAGGTGGCGGAATACAATGTTCCCTAAACCTTAAGTTCTGCCCCAATTGGTGATGCCATTGGTGACCAGTTCAAAAACCACACCAGTTAATGATGTCATGGTCATCTTCGAACTTGAAGGACGAACAACAACAATCGGCAAATAATATTGCACCTATGTAAAATCAATATGAAGTGTGCAGAGCTAACTGGTCACAGATGTCATGCATATGTGTGCATAACTGAATCAAGGTTGGATTGTTTTGAGATTATCTTTGATGTTTATGATAGAGGAAGAGGGAATCAATTATGACTTGATAGGATTTACTTTTGATCACATATTGGTGTTTGTTTTATTGCCCATCAAATTATAATCAAGCGAAACTGTGGAAACAATGGCATCTTGCAAAGCCAGTTGTCAAAGGTGAGTAGACAAACTTGAATTGTGTTTTTATGGACGATTAATTTGCTTTTCTTGGTGAAATGTGTACAAATTCTGGTGTTTTAATTAATTAATCATTTCATAGCAGTTTAGTGGACATTACGCTCAGTGAATTATTTTGTCCCCTGGAATTATTCAAGATTGAATAACAAGATGGAATCATTTTGATATATTAGATGCATTTGTGAACTGTTGAATCACAATGGCTCAAAGAAGCTCATGGACAGCAGGACTTGGAGATTATATGTGAATGGTTTGGCCAAAGGGAGACCATGATATACTTATTGACACTGACAGATTGAAACAGGACTTTCTCAGTTTAAGGTAGTGCTTAAGAACTTCTTTGGAAAATCACAGAAATGTGTGTGTCAGGAACTAATTGCCCAATACAGTGACATGTTTCCATATTATTGTGTACTGGCCAAGTATATTCTGACATAACCTCTTTCATGTGTGGCTTGTGAGTGTGGCTTTTCTAGCCAGAATCATTTGAAAACAAAGGCAAGGTCTAGACTTGATCATGGGAAGTTAACAAAACTCATCAGGATATACGAAAAAGGTCGTCCATCAGTTGAAAGCTTTGATGCATAGATTGTTGCTGTTAAGTTTGTAAAGAGTACAAATTGGAGGAAATTAACTGACATGTTGTTGACAGATGACTTTAGACTACACAAAGTCACTAATTGTGATGTTTATCCTGGATAAAATTAGATATGCCTTGTTCGTGTTGTTTGATGCATTAGTTTGATGCATGATGATCATATTGAATTGGTTATGATATAGAAATTAGATGTTTAATTCATATAGAACTTTCATAGTTGTATGGGCACATTTTTGTATTTAAAATGATTTGAGGAGTTAAAAATAGAATATGTTGAGAAGTTTAAAATATAATAAAGTATAAAATAATCATACTTCTGTTTAATATATCAAATATACACACAGTCATACATAATTAGAAAGAGAAATACTTATACAAAACTCAGTAATGACCATTTAAATCTCACGCTCTGTTTGTCTGTTTCTTACAAAATACTGTACAACTGTTTCTCTCTATTCAGCATGAGACAAGAAATCTTGAACATCAGTTTGCTTCACGAACAATGAACTATCCCAGCTATGAGGTCATGACTGTCAAAAACAAATAACTCTTGAGATTTTCATTTTGACTCTTGAGATTTTGGGGTCAAAGGTCAAAGGTCAAATGACTTCAGTTTTGAAATCTGTTGAGAACCCTGTATCAGTTGGATGAATCAGCCCCTAAACCTGCACTAATACTTATTGATAGATATGTCTGCAACATGCCAGTGTTTATTTTAGACACCAGTATTTCTTGCAGAAATTAGATTTAACTACTCAGGAATTACTCAATGATTAAATTATTACAACAGTACAAATAATTACATGCCTCAAACATTGTTAATGGGTTGGGGCTGTAGCTCTAGGACAGGGGTCTCCAAACTTTATAAGACGAGGGCCATGTTAGATTTTTTAAGGGGGTTTGCGGGCCAAAGCGACTGTGAAAAATTTAAATATATGCAAAATCATTTAAAAAAATTACAACATCATGGGCCGGACAAATCAAAGCTGCGGGCCGGATCCGGCTCACGGGCTGTAGTTTGAAGACCCCTGCTCTAGGATATAGATAAATGACAAAGGCTTATATCAGCAGGCTGTCACTTTCAGCATGGTATATCTGTTACAGAATTGTAGAATATATCAAAAGTGCAGTACTAACTGTACTTATGATGGTCAAATACTGCATCTATGCTGCAATATTGCAGTACATTTCCAGCATAAACACTCACCTATTCTCATTTCCAGCATGGAGTGCTATCGTGCTGAATATGCATGCTGCAGTCGTAATAATCTTGTAACAATCCTGCTTTCCAGGATGAATTGCTGTCCTGTTGATTTGCAAGCTGTAGTTTTGCACCAATAAGATTTGAATAATCTTGTATTAATATTCAGAGAGTAATTTCTAATGATATGTAAAAGCATGTTTGTTTGAGTATACAAAAATCTGTAATGTCTCATCATATTTTCATCATCTGACAGATTGAATTTTAAAATATGACCCAATGACTGTAGCTTGTATTTCATTTTTCTTCATTGCATTTGTGACATTTAACAACTGATTGTGTGATTGTACCTATGGTACCCACTGCCTTTGACGCAATTGGACTTCCTCCACAACATCATGCTTTGCATTTGTGATGGCCCAATTCAGTGTCGATTGTAGAATTTATTTTTATAGTTTAATTTCAATTACTGCTTAATGTAAAAGAAAAGTTCCACATGAACAATTGCATCTTCAAAATCTGTATATCTACACATCTGACAGGTTTACTGGTTTTTAGCTCACCTGGCCAAAAAGCCAAGTGACTGTATGTTATAACTGTTGTGCGTCACCCATCAACAATTGCTTGTTACCACTCTGGAGTCCATATTTCTGTTCCACTTGCAACTAAACTTGGAATATGGGTTTATACTTTCACAATCTTGGATGAGTTTGATAATGAGCAAGATCCATGCATATTAGTGAGATGATCTTGGATCTGATTGGTTAACTTTGTTACCACTCAGGAGGCTGTATATCTGAACTTATTTTGATCAAACTTGGAATACATACTTATATCATTAAGATCTGAGATGAGTTCAATAATGAGCACGAACCATATACATGTATTCTGATTAGGTGATCTTCCATCTGATTCACTAACCTTGCTACCAGTCTGAAGGCCATAATTCTAATCCAATTTTGGTCATACTTGGAATACTTGCTTATATGGTCAAAATCTTGGAAGAGTTTTGATAATGAGTGAGATTCATGAACAATAATTAGATGATCATGCATCTGATTGATTGAGCTTTTTAACTCTCTGGAAGCCACATTTCTGATCTAAGTTTGAACAAACTTGAAATATAGGGTTATATCATCAAGATCTTGGATGGGTTCGATAATGAATAAGATCCATCCATATTAATGAGGTAATATTCCATCAGATTGGCTAGGTTGGGACAACTCTGGAGGTGTTATTGCTGGTCCGATTTTGATCAGAATTGGAATATATGCTTATATAATCAAGATCTTGGAGAGTTTCAATAATGAGCAAGAACTATGCATATTAAGGAGGTGATCTTGCATCAGATGCGCTGAGCATATTACCACTCAAGAAGCCATATTTCTGATCTGAATTTGCTCAAAATTTAAATTATTGCTTATATCATGAAGATCTTGGGCAATATCAAAAGTGAACAGAATCCATGCATATTAATAAGATGATTATTCATTTAATTCGCTGAGATGGTTGCCTCTCTCTGGAAGACATATTTTTTTATCTGACTCTGATCAAACTTCAAATATTGGCGATATTAATGAGATACCTTTCATCTGATCGGCTGAACTTATTAGCTCTCTTGATCAAGAGACTACATTTCTCATTCAAGTTCAATAAAACTTGAGAAGTGGGTATATATCATCAAGATATGTATATTAATTTTGTCCAGAAAAATAAATAGTTAAATGTGATTTTCATTACCCTTTATAGTGTTCAAATTTATATAAAATGGTTCTAGTCTTTTACATTGCATCTGTTTTTTAGCCTTTTTATATTTAGTGAGAATTAACTCCATATTTTCAAATGATGTATCTTTTCATTTCTACAATGATGTTGACATGCTAATTATGTTACACGCTATGAAACCAGTCTATGTGCAGTATAATATTAAATATTTAAAAGAATGAAAGTAGATAATTGGCTCAAAATAATTACCAAAAGAAGAGTTACATGTATTTAAAAGAATGAAGGTGGATGATTGGCTGAAAATAATTACCCAAAAAGGAGTTAATGTTTATGAAATCCACTGATTTGATAACAGACACGGTGACTTACGTTTAGTGATTGCTCCAGCATATATTTGCACAAAGGCATTACTTATATCACTTGGGGTGAGGAAGAAGCCTATCAATTTTGGGTTCAAAAGGACAAGTATATTCAAGCAATTGTATATGACCCTGTATGTATTAGTAAAGAATAATTCATTTTTAAATGACCTGTGACTGGAGTCTGTATTACACATCGTGTATCAAAAGGCCAGGCTCTAATTCAAGGATGTTCATGGAAAGTCAGCAGTGCACTGTATTTGAAAATGGTAATAAATGTACATACAGTATACTGTACACTGCATTTGAAAATGGTCATAAATGTACATACAGTATACTGTACACTGTATTTGAAAATGCAATTTATGTAATGACAGGGAGACCAAACTTTCTACAAAGGTTTCATATATCACTTTGACAAATAAGATATTTAAGTAGGGCCGGCCCAAGTTTATTTGGCGCCCTAGATGAACTATGCAAAAAACTTCACTTCCATCTAATTTGGCGCCTCTTACAGTATAATTCACACCCCTCAAAACCTGTCACCCAAAGCCCCTGCCTAGTTTGCCTATATGGTCGGGCCAGCCCTGTATCTAAGGGATTTGAGGCTATGTCAGGAATCGGGGGGGGGGGGGGGGGAGGAATTGGGGGGGGGGAGGGGGGTAGGAAGATGTAATAAAAAGCACAAGGATTTGCCCTTTCGAGACATAAAAGTTGCTTTAGTTTGCATGTAACAGAATGTTACTAAATGATAACTGAAAAGGGTTTTCCCCGAGATCCATATGTTTGCTGATGGATTTAACTTTTGGTGTAACTATTTTGCTGTATCCATCTAATAAGAAATAAAATATTTCATCCATTTGATATTGATATTATTTTCAAAACAAATTTATGAAATGTTTTAGAAATAATTGTTAATTATTTCAGGTGAATATGATGGATTTCTACTTGGTGACTCCAGTTATCCTTGTCTGAAATTCCTTTCCACAGCACAAAATGCACCTAACACAACTGTGCAGAGGAAGTAAAGTGATGCCCTGTGTAGAACAAGAGTAGTCATATAACAGACATTTACAATTCTGATGAGGCATTTCCCATGTTTGTAAAATGCAAAGAGAGTTTCTCCTGATAAAAGCTACCTTATACACATTGACGTGTGATGTTCTTTATAATATAGGATTATACAAGGGGGACATTATTCTGGCTAATGATTTAGTTAGAGTTGTTTCTCCTGATAAAGCTATGTCCTTGATAATATAGGATTACACAAGGGGGACTATTATTCAGGCTGATGAGTTAGATATCTATGTACATGAAGCAGGGAACGGAAGAGTTTTGTAATGCAGAAACAAGTGTCTCAAATGTGCCCATATGCTTGTAACGCAGAACCAAATGTCTCAAATGTCCCCATATGCTTGTAATGCAGAACACAATGATTTTGACACACACAAGCATATAATGCAGGGTCACAGATAAGTAGTGTACTTGTGGAAAAAAAAAACAACAAAAACCATAAGTTAGGAAAGATAAAAAGTTACCAACTTATTCCATAAAGTATCCAGTGTTCAAAGCAGACGTATTGACCTCTAAGGAATCTTGTTTATCTGCAGAAATGTTATAGCCTTGTCTTAAGTAATCAAGCTTGTTTTCTACAGGCTAAAATATGTCAAAAAACTATAAATACTGGTCAAAATGTTTCATTCTAGTTGTGCAAGCTCACATAATTTAACAAACTTCTTTTCACGTGTAGACTGGGTCACACTATGCCAAGGAGAGCCAAACTAGGCCCGGGAATTCCCCCCCCCCCACAAAAATATAAAACCCAAACAAAAAAACAAAACAAAAAAACAAGAGCTTCCTTTTTAATGTTATGGGGGAGGTTTTTTCAAACAGCATAATTTAAAGATGCCTAAAGGCGATATCGCCAACATGGCTAGGATGGAAGTTAAGCAGGAAGATGTGCAACAATATTTTTGTATTCCAAAAGAAACGCTAAGACTGTCCCATATCTCCCTGTCACCAAACCTGAAAGTGACCGCACTCTCTCTCCTTCAAATAGGATCAGCATTCTAATGTGTTCTGAGAATAGCATTGTTAAATTAAAGGTAATTTTGCCGAACTTGGCCAATGTATTCATCCCCACCCCCCCAAGGCGAAAACGCCAAGTAAAGCAAAGATTAAGGGGGCTTGAGTCATCATTCAACCTGGTGGTACCTAGCCCAAGCCTGCACATAAATGCATTAATAAAGAATGACGCACTAGTAGAATATCTTGACAGTGGGAAATGTAACATTTGCAATAAAAACACATACATTGAATGGGTGGGTTCAAATGATAAAACCTTTAGTGTGTGGCTCTACTACGCATGTTTACGTGACAGTGTTCGTACAAACATAAATTTAAGTATGCGGTGGGGACAGGAAGGGGAGAGATACAGCTGGGTGTGGGGGAGGGGGAGCATTAAAAAACCCAACTCAGATGTTTCCAAAGGCATTCAAATTATAATTTTAAATATACCGTCTAATCTTCCAAATCTCTGAGTGGCATGGCTATATTGAGTAGGACTAGACTGATAAATTTGTCCCAATTATATTTTTATTTTGATGGTCGCTGTCTGTAACTACTACTGGAGTACTACTATTCAAGTTGACTAGCCCACCCAATGGCATATCTCGAGTTAATTAGCCAAACCAATGGCATATCACACGAGGATTAGTCAAATGAATGGCATATCTGTATCCATGCCATAAATTTATGACATTTTCCCAATTTATCTTGACCTGTATTTATTGTGTGGGGAGAGAGAGATGGAGAAGTTTTATTGTATTTGCTAACGTAATGTGGTTATTTAACACTCAATCACTGAAATACAACATTTTTAGACGAGTGTTCATCCTCCCACTCTTCAATCAACAGCAATCGCCACCAATCCCTCCATCACTACTAACACAGCTGCACCTCCTATTACTACCGTTGCTGTTGTTGTTATCACTGCTACTACAAATACGACTATTTTTATGCTGCAAATGCTACTATTGCTACAACAGCTACTACTACTACTTCTACTACTAGTACTTCTGATGCTGTTGCTGCTACTACTACAACTTCTACAACTGCTGCTGCTACTACTCCTGCTACTACTCCTGCTAATACTATTATTATATTACTACTTCTATGCAAATAGTGGCGTTTATTGTATGGCAATGATATTGATGTCGAGAATGGATAAGATGATGACGATGGCGCTGGTAAAGTGTTTGGTAGCACCTATTGGATGGACAGCAATAAGTTTCCTTCACAAGTCCTTTTTCGTAAGTATATGCTGTATGAAAGAATGGGAGTAAATGCTGAAGAAACTTTTTGTTTTTTAGTGCATCTGTTAATAATTATTTCATATGTCACTTCTATAACAATGTGTGTATGTCATAAGCAACATGATCATATATGATTGTCTTATATATATATATATATATATATATATATATATATATATATATAACTCCTGGCATGACATATTCCATTGTATATCTGTATATTGATAGGAATTCTCACTAGGGTCTTCTTATTCACATGTATTCAATCATTTGCATGTACAAAGGTACTTTCTCTGCTTAGTTTGTATTTGATTTTGTTTTCAAAATATAATCTCAGATTGATGAAATAAAGATTGATGATGAAGATGACAACATTGACGATCTGCTGAAAGCTGCAAATATTTTAAGCAGTGTGCAGCTTTGTTCTACAAATAGAGTATACATAGCTTATAAATTATACAAATTATGCCACATTCAGCTATAACTGAAGACTTGATGGAGGTTTGCTTTGAACCTTTGATTCAAGGTTTAAATTAGGGAATGAGGATATCCATGCGCAGTTACCTCTTTGAATAACTGATCTTTCATTCTCTTTGTCTTATGTTTTACCTACCATCTTTATCTGCATGTACTAGTGATTTTCTTATTTTCTTTTTTCACCTTATGACAGTTTTATTATCATAATTAAGTTATTCATTATATTTAAACTTGTTTATTATGCATTCATCTACGGAGCAAAATAAAGATCATGATTACTCAAAACTTAGCATAGCTTTCTCAAATCATATTTGCTTTTCTGTCAGGATGAAAAATGCAGCATTTTACATATTAAAGCTATCGCTCGCTCCTTCCCTTCTTAACCTCTAAAATTTCTCTCAATATGAACTAACTATAACAAAAGCCACGTAACAAAATAATGTAGTAAAAGTAAATGAATTTCCGCTTGGAAATACTTGACTGGTGGTAAAAATCAGAATTACTTCTTTCATCAAGAAAGTATGCACAAATTTACTCCTGTGTGTCATGATATACTATTGTAACTAACAGAGCAAGCATATTTTTAAAATTAAATAAGCCAAGCCAGTTACTGCCTTTTCAATCCCTGTTAACAAACTTCTTAATGTTTTGTTAAAAAATATATTGATTTGTTCTCGTCTTTCTGTCTCTTGATGTTTTTGATTGCCATCTACTATCCACTTAGAGAAATTGTTAAGGTTTTTCATGATGCAAAAAGGATAGCCATCGTGAAGCAACAAGACAGAAAGCATTATATAATAGATAACTTGGAACATAACAAACAATAGATTTGAATTGAAGTTTGAGTGTCACGAGATGTTTCAAACCTAGAATTCTGTTATAACAGTAGAAAATGTATTACCAAACATTTAGAATTTTAATTCACTTTACTAAATAGACTACTTGTCTTTTTCCCATGAACCGGATGTTGAAAAGCACTATTAGAATGTGACACAGTATTCGCTCTTGAAACATTTGCGTGATATTCCCTTGTTGATTCTCTAAGCAACAAAACAACAAGGTCTAGAGTCCCGTGTTTGCTAACATATCAGTATAAAAATGTCTGTATCACAGTCTGCTCTCTTGCTGCAGCTAAAATAAAAATAATTTAAAAAAAAACATTATTATAAACATTGAACAAAGACGTCAAAAAGTAGGTGATTTGATTGAAGATGTTCTTTCTTATTAACAAAATCCAATCACACTGGCAAAGGAACACTATTCTTCAGGAACACTTTTCTTTATTTTAAACTTGAGATTATGCTTAGTATTGTTTATTATTAATTGACTGAGTGGAAGAAAGAAGCAATAGACAGAAAGTTAAATTCTAGTATTACAAGTCTACTATGACAGACCTTATGTGGAGGTGATACAGACTATAAGGGTGATAATTCCTGTAGGAATATCACATAGGCCAATTCCTAGAAATACTTTCCGAATAAATTCCGTTTGCATTTCCTTTCATTGTAGAAAGAAACCAAAATAATTAGTGAAGAATTTAGTCACATATAAATCGTCAAACATCACACGCTGGACTTTTGCTTAACTAAGGACCTTGCTGAGGATTTCATTTTTACATTTTTTTTCATTTCTCGCGTAGCCTTGCTAGGGGCGCCACTGATGACTTTGTGACAATCTCTCTCCATTTTGCCCTGTTCTCCACTGCTCTTTGGGACTTTGCAAAGTCCATGCCTGTCCACTCTTTGATATTGTCTTCCCATCTCTTCTTCTGTCTGCCTCGTTTTCTCTTTCCTCTCACTGTGCCCTGTAGGATTGTCTTTGACAGGCCGGTTGAGCGTGAAACGTGACCATACGATCTTAGTTTACGTTTCTTTACAGTGGTGAGCAGATCTTCATAAGGTCCAATTGTACCTTGGATTTTAGTGCGCACCTCCGTATTAGAGATGTGGTCTAAGTATGAGATTTTCAGGATCCTTCAATAACATCTCATCTCTAAGGCATGGATTCTTCTCTCTAATTCTGCTGTTAGGGTCCATGTCTCACATGCATATAAGAATAAGGACATGACGAGGGAGCGCATAAGCTTGATCTTGGACCCAAGCGTGATATTGCTGTCTTCCAAATATCCTTCATCCTAGCCAGTGCAGCTGTTGTCTGCGCAATCCTGGAAAGAACCTCAGGTTTTGAACCTTCATCAGAGGCGATAGCACCTAGGTACTTGAAGCTTGTTACTGTGCCCAGCTTCTGTCCATTCACTCTTATTTCCTTTTGGATGCCACTCGGGTTGTTTGTCATTAGCTTTGTCTTTTCAGCGTTGATCTCCATCCCATATCTTAGTGATGCTTGATTGAGACGGTTCACTAAGGTTTCCATTTCTTCTTCCTCTCCTGCTAAGCCATCTATATCATCAGCGAAGCGCAGGTTGGTGATTGTTCTGCCTCCAACACTGATACTGCCCTCACGGTTTTCCAAGGCGTTGGACATGATCCTTTCCAGATAGATGTTGAAGAGAGTGGGTGAGAGAAGGCACCCCTGTCTGACTCCGACTGTGGTTCTGAACCAGTCTCCTATGTTGCCATTGACGAGAACTGTACTAGTCGCTTTGTCATACAGGGTTCATATAGTGCAGATTAGTTTTGCGTTTATGTTGTATATCCGCATGGTGGCCCACAAGGCTGCATGCCATACCTTGTCGAAAGCCTTCTTGAAGTCAATGAAGACATGATAGAGGTTCTGTTGATGCTGGAGATATTTAATATCACCAGCATCTCCTACTGAGGATGGAGGAGCAAATACAAGTAGATTCAGCCAGAATGCACACATGGCAGGAATCTCTTTTCCTCACCTAATAATTGGAATAATAGGGCATTAAAAGTAATTTTTAAAAAATATTTGAGTTTTCACTGCTGATTTAAGCAGGTTTTTTTTATGGACGATGGGGATCATTATTAAATCAACTGGTACACGACAATCCTGACGCATCCGATAGCCTCGAGTAACCACCTTTCGTTCACTTAACGTGAATTTTAACGCGTTCGTTATAATATTATGATAATCTATTCAAATAAACCATAAAAAGTGTTCTACTATATCTACTTCATTTAATCAGCGTGAAACAAAATTTGGCATCCATGTACATTAGTTCCTAATTACCGTTTTTCCGAGCGTGTGTATGTTTACTTATTTCCGGAAGTGACATCCATGCTTCATGAGACTCACTAAAAAGTCACGTGGCATATGACCGGACCGTGAGAGTTTGACCAAGGTATGGATATTTTTAGTTTATATCGTCACCGTGTTTTTCAAATTAAAAAAAAAATTAAATTTAACAATGAAATTTTTTTCAGTTAATTCTATATGCAGTTTGTGCACTTACATTATTGCGTGGTTGTTCTTTACCATATTGATACATGACTCAATAGACTGATAGAGACAGACAGACAGACAGACAGAAATTTAAAAGTAGACACTGGTGAATGGATACACATTTTATTATAATAGATTCAATGTCTTTTGATGTAGAATATATGTTTATTATGAAATAATACTGAAACGAAAAAGTCCGTAGTGAATATACATTTCTAGTGTAAATTTTTCTTACGTTGTATAAGAACCCCACATGATTAAAACCAAATATTTACATTGGCTATCCCGTTGTATTAATTCCCAAAGTTGGTTTTCCTGTTTAAAATATGTAAACAAAGTCATCATGTGATCGGCGGCGCTATCTTTAGCATATAATAGAAAATTCAAGGCCAAAATATAGGACACAAAAAAGACATTAGTGAAAACATAGGTTTTCATATGATTTTTTAAATTACACGAAATTACCTTTTTGAATCTCATTTTGTTTGATTTTACTATATAATTAAATTCTGTCGCTCCTTAAGAACGCTGATGACACTGCTGATGATGTCATTATCGCGCAACAAGTGATTGAAGGAGGCTATGGAAATTTACATTTCCTTTCATTGTACTGAAAGCTAAATGTGAAAGACAATAGAATAATTTCAGGCCCTATCTTTTCGAATATTTAATGCTAGAAGTCGGCAGGTTAGCAGCACAAATGCTTGCTTTTCTTAGTTATCTCTCAACACCTAAAACACGCACACACAAGCACACACACACACGCTATTATACTGGTACAAAAAGACCCCACATGATGGACTAAAATTTGAAAATTGTTGCGCACATCTTTATACCACCCCAATCATGTCGAAACGTTTAAAGACTCCATCTAAAATGGTGTAGAATGAGTTGTGCCATCTATCTCACATACATATATTCGGACGGACAAAATCACATTATTTGCACTTTTCAAAAAAAAAATTAAAATCTTTTCATCAAAATCACATTATTCATCATAGCACTACATACGACACCAACCTTATGTATATTTTTATTCTGTAATTAAGTTCAATTTATATTGCTTTAAACAATAATTCTATTTCATTTATTATGCAGCTAATTAATAATTGTCTGTGCTCTATTCTACATGTCTTAAATACACATTTAAATTTCTACTTTTAACTTTTTGACTTGATTAACTTAAAGACGAACAAAATGAACAAATTCAGCCACAACAACAATTACTACTACTACAATGGGTACAATGATAACGATGTCGACTCGAAGGCTTGATTTTGTTGTTGATGATGATGATGACAATGATGATGTGTATTTTTGAACTACCATTGGGTAATCCTTGAATATCGCAACAAGTTTAGTTTGATGATGATGATGATAATTTTAAAATAAAAATATAATATACATGTGTTTATAACATATGATATCCGGTACTTATGAATATGAATATGCTTAAGTACTTGCACACTAAATAATATATTCCAATTTAAAAATAAGATAAAAATTACAATTTGAACAAAAATCAAATTAAAAAAATATATATGTTTTAAACACTTATGGCAAAAGAACTATAACATTGCATTTTAATTATGTCAGAATCTACAGTGGTTGGTCGATTTGTTCTAACTCTATTTTTAAATCGTTATTGGCTATATCATGCTGAAGAAATGGAGCTAAGTACCTTTCCTAAGGTCATACTGATGCAGCCGATCCAGACCAACCTGGGCAGGTATAGAATCTGCAACATTTGGATTATGATTCTGATGCTCTACCAATTGAGCTATCGTGGTTTTTTTTTTTTTATTTGATTTTTACTTCTTTCATAAAAACTGTTGTCGCAAAAAGATGTGGCCAGGGACGAATCCAGGGCTTGTTGTTTCTTTGCTACCGGGCATCAATTGGTAAACTAATTATCATAAGCCCGTAACTAGTAAAATAGATGTATTCCGATTAGTTCATTCTGTGCTGAGTGCGTAGCTGGGAGAATACGAAGCATAAACCACACTAATGCGATCTGTGCATCATGGCAAAACGTACAGCGATTCCGTACTTTCTCAGATGGAGGATGCTAGTTATCCATGGTCTCAGTAGTACTGGAAGTGTGACGCAGTTGTCAGGAAAGACTTGTTTTATGAATACGAGGATATGATTTTGAGAAGTGGTTGTTCATTTTTGTAAAATTAGGAACTTTTTCTTTTTTGAACTGAAAAACTTATTAACTTGAAAATGGGGTTTCAGCAGAATTTATCCATTCTTTCCCACCCCCTCCAACTTCAACCCCCGCCCTGCCCCTCTCCCCCCCCCCAAACCTTAGGTAGAGGTGCCACTGTCATTTTTTATGAAATCTTTGGTTTGTAGTTCATAGGAAGCTGGTTTAAATATGACATTGGGTTTTTTTTGTTTTGCTTTTTAACTGGGTAAGAAGAGAGAGGGCATGTGTTTGTGTGTGTGTGTGTGTGTGTCGTGCGCTAAGCTGACTAAAAAACAATGAATCTAGCATAAGACACTGTACTCATATTGTATAGTATGTCAAAAATGAAAGAAGGTGAGAAGATCACTCCTTAATTTTATTGCAAAGAACTTAGGATTTCTGAGAATGTAAAACTCACTGACATGGAAAAAAAGATTCAGTAATAAGAATAAATACAGATATTTCTGGTTAAATTATATGCACTGTCATGAACCAAATTTCTGACTGCTGCAAATCAAAATATTTTTTACCAAATACTCAACCTAAAAATAGGTTACAAGATAAGCAAAATTTAGTATGAAACATGTCCCTTTATCTCCCTAGCAGCTAATCTAGAGGAACGTGCTTCTCTTCATAGTATCTAAAGGGCAATTGGCTGGTATGAACTTAATGAGTTCCACTCAAAGTTCTAACAATTTACCAACAATAGTATCTGCAGTTGCCACATTTTCAGGTAGACCTGTGCTACAGTTGTAGTTATTTTAGAGTCAAGATGATTTTGAAATCATTTCAAAGGATTACACACAGACTTTCCAGCAATGAATCTATCATATCTCAATTGTCTTTAAAATGTCATTGAAATAAAAGCTTGTTCCTTAAAACATTGGGCTCTGACAGTTTACAAGTCACATAGATTTCAAAAAGTACAAGTGCTTCACAAAACCAAACAAATGTGTAAATTCATCCATAATATGGTAATGTATCATCATACATATGAGGAAATACTAACAAAATATATTAAACTAGATGCAAGTCTACAATATTGGCTCTATCTGTAAGGAGAAATTCGTTGGCACTGAAAGTAAAGCAGATAGCATCAGGCAAATGTGGGATTCCTGTGAAGAACACTTGCAGAGGAACCCCACTTGGGGACACCTGATGAATGTTGTGAGACCGCTGACCAACAATATACAGATTGTCTTCCCTGTCCACTGCTACTCCACTTGCACCATCCAGTGCCTGGTGTTCATATTTGAATATTAGAGTGCCATCTACACTGTACGCGTAGACTGCAGCTGAATTTGTGTAATATGAAACGTATATACACGTCCTCTTACTATTCACTGCCAAACAAGAATACCAACTTGAACGACAAACTTCAACAGAGGATTTATCCGATCCATCCATGGATACAATACACCAATATAGAGAACCGTTCCTAGTACCACTTACAACCAGCTGATCTTTAGACAGGGCAGCTATTCCATCATATCTCACACTCGTGTTGATTATCCTCCCCGGTTGTATGGATCTGTTCACAGTCAGAAGCTGTATCTTATTCTCATCATGAAGTGTCACTGCTACTTGAGATCCCTCCACTACACACACGCCTCTAGGTACAGAAGTCAGCCTATAGTCAGCAAGATGCCGATGTAAAGAGTCATACAGTCTACATATCCAATTATTAAAGTCCACAAGTATGACTTTGTCACCTGGAAGACATGTTATACCAGTGTACAGAGGTATCTTGCCATCGAGGTAGCCTGCTTTAAACTGTATAACTTTTCTAGGTTTGCAGCCCTGCAGTGAATTAGAGCTGAGAAATTTTGGTGTCTTTTTCTGTCCTTCTTCAGTTTCCTTCTTTGCATGAGGTACATGTACATCATCTCTTACCGCAGTTATCTTTCTTATGTTCTTGATAGCGAGAGGCAAAATTGAAGGTGTAAGATTGTGTTTCTTTTCAACAATATCAATTTTAACGATAGTAGTCTCACTAAATTTGATTAAAGAGAGGAGACGATCATCAAGACAAAGTTTGACATCTACATGTCTAACTTGACAATATTTCTCCTTCACAGCCGACTCATAATGGACAAGTTGTTCCTCAATTTTATACAGAGTGGTCAAAACATGAAGAGGTTTGCCATGTACCAAAACTGTTTCCAAAAGATGAAGGGAGTTTGAAATTGCAGAACTGATGGATTCACATTGCTGATTTTCTTCATGTCGGACCAATGACCCCTCTTTCAGGAGAGCATTTTTCTCCATCATGATTTTGGCTTTAACATTGTCTAATACAGTGTTTATTTTTTTCCTGAGCACCTCGATTTCATCTGACATGTTCTTCACTTCAGCTTCAATCTTTTCGAATGATCCTTCATTTTCATTCTTAAATAGATCCAAATGGGATCTTAGTTGTTTCAATCGATCCACAACTGTATTTGCTTCTTTTTCCTTCAGCAGTCTTTCGGAATGGTCCTTTAGTTTAAGTATCTCTCTGCATCCTCTATGGCTATTGTAAAAACATTCTGAGCAGCATATGCTTCTGTGGGATTTGCAGTAAAACTCTAACTCTTTATCAACATGCTCGGGACAAGTGACACTCACTGACAAATTAACAGCTAGTTCTGGATCTGTGAAAAGGTCCTGCATATTTACGACTGTATGGTCTCTCGATACCTTGTTTTTCTTATGCGCTTTTTCACATGTAGGACAAAGAGCTTCTTTACATACTGCACAGTAACTTGTAGCTGTCACAGAGTTTCCTTCATACAGACATGAATCACAGTTCTTATCTACTTTCCTTTTCTCCAGTGGTAACACAGACATCAACACAGTATTGTATGGATAATGTTCTGCCCACTTATCCACAGGAATATCAGGAATTGGAGGAAATGTTTCCTTCCGACACTCCGGGCAGTTGAAAGTGGCACCCTTTTTCTCTTTAGGTACATTCTTCACAATGTATTTGTGTAGACAATGTTGGCAGTATGTATGGAGGCATGGCAGATTCTTTGGTGCTGTATAAACATCAAGACAAATCGGACAACGTAAACCTTGAGCACCAGAAAAGACGGACTGTACACTGCTAGCCATGATTGTCGAATGCACAAGACTGCTTTCTTGCTTTACGGTCTTTGTAAATATTTACCTATTATAGTCGTCCTTGTCATTCTTTACGTAATATTACTTCCTGGTAACTTAAGGTCAAGTGTAAAGCTAAACAGGGTGTAAATTGAATTGATTTTTTATATAGAGAGAAATGCATGTATTCTTCGTGTGCAAAAATATATTAGAAAGTAGGTCCAATTAAAATTTATATATTAAAATCAATAGTTTGATATCCACTCAAACATACGGTGAATATATAAAAAGTACCTGGCCTAAGTAATATCCGGTATGCTAGATAAAATGTTTTATGGTGATATGAGAACAATTTGGCCCAGCACAACGGGGGATCGAAGACAATTACTTTCCTTTAATACGACAGGTAGCGCATTAGAAAACCAAATCGAACAGATCTCTTGGGTTGCCTTTTTATCGTCCCTGTCTTTGCTTCAATGTTTTTCTTATCAAAGATTTTTTTTTTATACACAAATATTTTCTAGGGATGAAATACGCTTGTATAAAAACAGGTGGCAATACAGATTAGGTTTTCCAATGTGAATTAAGGCGTAGGAGTAACCAACTCTTTGGTACCTTCTGGGCAAAATTATTTCATAGTTACATTACTTCTGTACAATAAGTAAATACCGGATATTACTTAAGCATATGTCGGGTCAGGCACCGGCTGCTACCATAAGTTACGATAGACGGTCTACCGGCGACTGTTGATACAGAGTGGACAGCTACACCTGGCCTTAGACCACAATTAATTTTCCTATATAGTCTCTACATTTGTTTGTCATTTCTGAGCTTTCCACTGTGTCCAAATCCCAATAAATCATATGTTGCTGTAAAGCATCTTCAAAGATACTCACTGTGCACTGTCGCCAAAATACACACAGACAACCACACTATAATGCTCATATTCTAAACAACAACTAATTTTCTTTAAATCAATACTAAGAATGACTAAATCTAATGCATCTAATCACACCAAAATGAGAGAGGAAAAAATGATCTAAAAATATACTCTGACTACATTCGTACTGGACCGGAAGTATTAATTGTGGCCTGATTCCACCTGGCTCCCTCTGGAAAGTCCTCTCTGGTGGATCAGTCGGTCAATCAGATATGCTCATCCCCCGGCTGCGAAGGCAGATGACACACCCAAATTCACTTATGAGGCACAATGTCGCTGATATGTTAACTCATTATATACGTTTCTTTCCTTGATGCATACCTTTTTGCTATATCAATATACGTCTATCCTTAAAAAAAAAAAAAAAAAAAAATTAAAACAATAAATAAAGCTGGCAGCTGAAATATTTCGCAACCTAAATGGTGTATATCAATACCTACGTTACTGTCTCCAGTGTAATTACAAGCTAATTCTGTCAAATAAAGATGAAAATAAAACTGAAGATTGAATTAAAAAGTCTCTGAATCAATTGTCTATATACTCTGAGATATCTAAAAGCAAATTTTGAATAATTATACGCAGAACATTCATTCCATTCATTCACGGGACCTCTGAATGCAGGTCGCTAAGGTCATGATAAATACGTAACCCCTTTTTATGCACGGCGTTTTTTTGTGTGTGTAAAACGAGGGTTTTGGGGGAGTAAAAAAGCACTCAAAATTGACTTGTACGTTGTTTTTTTTTGTTTTTTGTTATCAAAACCAGCCAAATAAATGGTTATTGTTGATGCATATCATTTTTTTTTACGTGCCATATGTTGTGATGTTCATTGGTTATACAATATATTATACTTCCGTTACTTGGTCAAAATAATATAAAATTAAAATCAAATGATTAAATAAACCCCTCGAAAATGTAATAATGTTTTATATATGTCTAAAAATAAAATCTTGATAAATTTATCAAGTAATATTTTGACAAATTTTAGCGTAAATAATGCTTAATAATACATACTTTACCGATACATACACGACAAAGATATACTAAACTACGGAAGATGTGGTGATAGCCGGCCAACTTTGCATGCTGAAACTTGTCACGCCGCCATCTTTGAATTCTCAGTTGAAAAAAAAAATAATAATAAAAACAAATACATCAAGGATGACGAGGAGAAGCCAGTAAAACTGTGTTACACTCTATATACTAAAGACCACCTATATGTAAGTGATTCAAATTAAAAATTTTGATCGATATTTACGTTTTTCTTTGACCGGAATCAGTGAAAAAGGAAACAGTAGATATGACCTCTATGTTTATAAGCAGTGTAGTCACTGTGTATAAAGTACTAATACATACGTTAATAATACATACGTTACAGAGCGTAACGTATGTATTAAGACTTATTCCAGAACCACAATGATTATCAGTGTAAAATATGAGTACAATACAGATCTTTAGTTTAGCTCTACTATACAATTATTCTTAAAAACACAATTAACATTGGAAATTTTGTTAAAACGTTTTAAAAGTGAATATGAATTACACAAGTATAATTGGTAACTAATGGTCAAAGGAATAGCATAAAAAAAATAGAAAAAATTTAGTGCGAAGGTAAATTAGAAACAAACCATAAGTGTAAATATTTTTAAAAAAATAAATGAATTTTAGCTATACTCAATACTTCATGTGTAATTTGGTAACATATTATCGATACTTACGTTATTAGTCCCCTACCGTTGAAACCGGAGGGACTCTAGGTTTGCACTCATTCTTGTTTATTTTAGAATGGCCAAAGCAAGAAAGGAAATACAAAAGGCCTACAGGGAACGCTTGAAAGCTAAAGGTCCGGAGTTCCTCCAAAGAGAGAGGGCTAGGCAAGGGCCGTATTATATGCCATCGTCAGAATTAAGTAAGAATAAAATGGAGGAGAGAAACATGAAAAATAAATTAATATACAGTCTTTCACGGCTGAGAAAAAAAAAAAGAGAAGAAAGCAACGAAAGCACAAGTGAACAGACCAGTGGATATGACAGTGATATTGTACCAAGACGTGAAGAGCAGAATGATAGTAAGGATACCATTTATTACTAAAAGTAACAAAGGAAAAGGTTTGCAGATGATCAGGCATAGGGCTCTTGCGCGTGCCCACAAAAATATAGGTTTTCTGAAATCTGACGTTTCAAACACGAGACGTAAGATAAAGACAAAAAATAAATAAATAAGAAAATTGAGCGACTAAGTAAAAAAACTCGGACTGTTGACAGCACCTAAGGAATTAACACCAAGTAAACGAGCCAATGCAGATGTTGAAAATTTAAATCTCACCCCAAAAAGACGGAATCTTATAAGACGGAAACTCCTTGTATGCAATGCAGTTTTGTCTGAAATAAAGGCGTAAAAACAGTCTCATTCTCAAAAAAAAGTCGTGTTCTACATCAGATTATTTCTGGGTCGATTACGAAAAAGTATCGATGTCTAAAAAAGTTAGGTAGCTTCACAGGCTTATGTAAGCGCTGTCTGGGAAAAGTAAATGACAAAGGTCTCGCCTATTTGAAAGAGACGACAATGACTCTCGCATTCAGTAACGTCATCAGTCCGAGATTTCATGATGCGAGACGATAATAGTCTCGCAAAGCCAGGCAAGGCAGATGCCAAGAACATGGAAAATGGAAAAAATTACAGACCGATTACCTCAAGAATCTTCACTACAAATACAAATGCAAAATCCGAATCACACTATTTCTCTAACTACATTCGGACGTTTCAGACCAAAACATATACTGCTTGCTTCATTTATTTTCAGAAATTCTTGTCAGTGTATACACCATCAAAACATGGCCCTCAAAGTTCAAGCTCTAAGAAAGATTGAGTCAAAATAAGTGAGAATCCTGAAAATCTCATCGGTCATGCAGATGATTTTCATGAACTTCTCAAAAATGTTGTATATAGGACCTGGAAAAAAGTAAAAAAGTTGAGAACGGGAAAACCAAAATGAAAATCGTAGAAATCGAATGTCAAGTAGAAAGCTTCAAAAAAGATCTGAAAAATCAGTTAGAGCTTTTTGACCAGCATGTACAGAGATTCCGTGAGCAGTACCAGCACATAAGGCAGCTAAAAGGATCCCTTCCTGAAGATGAAATTGTTGTACAGACGGACTTTGCAGAAAATATTTCTTGTACGTCTTTGCGTGAAATACAGACGGCCTACTGGAATCAGTCTATAGTTACCCTCCATCCAGTCGTTGCATACTACAAAGAGAACGATGAACTAAAACACAAAAATTTCGTTTTTGTCAGTGATGAAATGTCTCATTCTTCTAGCACATTTGCTGCATTTATGGATAAGCTTATACCGGAGCTGAAGGAGATGAAACCTAAGCTTAACCTTATCCATTATTGGACAGATTCACCGTGAAGCCAGTACATAAACAGATTTATATTCTATTTGATTGTTAATCGCAGAAACCTGTACTACATTGGTGCCAAGTGGCATTACTTCGAAGCGGGGCATGGGAAAGGGCCATGTGATGGATTGGGAGGGACAGTAAAAAGATAGCAGATGAAGCCATACGACATTGAAATGCTATAATCCAGGATGCTTCGGATTTTCATGCATGGGGAACAAAATCAAGTATGACTGGGGTACGCTTCATCCACGTCACCAGTGAAGTAACCAAACTGAAACAATGTGAACTCAATTCACTTAAGACAAAACCATTGCGAAACACAATGAAATTTCACGCAGTCGGCATCACTGATGACCCTAAAAAATTGATGAACCATGAAACCTCCTGCTACTGTTAAGTGTGCATTACGGGTTCTTACTGCGACAGCTGGACCATTGAGAACTTCTCTTGGAGTCAGCTTGCCACTTCACCAGACGAGAGCACTCCGTCAGTCACTGTCAGTGACCCACCAAGTAGTACCCATCCATCTGTACAGTCAGGTGTAGCCATGGACCCTACAATCTTTGAAAATGACATCTCATCGCCTGTATTTGTTGGATTTAAAGAAGGAAACTTCGTAGCTGCCGTTTACGATGGAAAATGGTACCTTGGAAGGATTGAAGAATTTGCTATGGACGACAAAGACTGTGAGATTATCTTTATGAAACAAACAAAAGGACTCTTCAAATGGCCGGAACAACTTGATCTTGTATCGATTGACGAACGAAATGTCCTTGTAAAGTCGAATCCCTTGTTCCATCTGGAAAATCTGAACGACTATTCAAAATATCTGAGGCCGAAATGGAATTAATTAGCAACGCATTTGCTTCACGTTAGTGAAATACATACGTTAGTAGTGTATGGGGGGTAACTGGGCCATGGGGGCACTCTGGGGCCCTATGGGAATTTTAACATGGCGGGGGCACTCTGGGGTCCTACGGGAATTTTAACATGGCGTTGGGGCCACTCTGGGGTCCAACGAGAAATTAACATAGCGGGGGCACTCTGGGGTCCTACGGGAATTTTAACATGGCGGGGACACTCTGGGGTCGTACGGGAATTTTAACAGGGTAACTGGGGTCGTGGGGGCACTCTGGGGTCCTACGAGAAATTAACATGGCGGGGACACTACGGGGTCCTACGAGAAATTAACATGGCGTTGGGGCCACTCTGGGGTCCAACGAGAAATTAACATAGCGGGGGCACTCTGGGATCCTACGAGAATTTAACATGGCGGGGACACTCTGGGGTCCTACGAGAATTTAACATGGCGGGGACACTCTGTGGTCCTACTAGAATTTAACATGGCGGGGACACTCTGGGGTCCTACGAGAAATTAACATGGTGGGAACACTCACTCTGGAGTCCTACGGTAATTTTAACATTGGGGGCACTCTGGGGTCCTACGGGAATTTTAACATTGGGGGCACTTGGGGACACTTTGGGGCAGTGGGGGCACTTGGGGGGCAGTTGGGGACATTTGGGGGCAGTGGGGTCAGAAGTATTGGGAGAGGGACACACACACACACACACACACACACTATACCATCCAACACGCCGTGTGTAGTGACGAATACAACGTCATATACCATCCAAACACTCCACACTATACCATCCAACACGCCGTGTTGGTGTGACGAATACAACGTCATCTACCATCCAAACACTCCACACTATACCATCAACACGCCGTGTGTAGCGACCAATACCCCGTAATCTATGCTATCCAAAACCCCACATATACTCTCCAACACGCCATGTGTAGTGACCTTCTGCCTAGTGGCTATATCTATATAGCCTAGAGTTTTATATAAAGCATTACCTATACCTCAGATCATGTTGGAGGTGTCAGTAAATTTGCATATATTGTACCTATGTTATAAATAGCTTTTATCAAGGGAACCAACTCATAATAACACTAAAATGGACGTGACCAAAAGTTGTATTGAACTTCGGGAACCGTCACGGACTTTGGCGTTGACTAGAACAAATCCGGAACGTTAGATTATAATGGCCTAGACTAAAAGTAACACTAAAATTCCGAAATTGTACCGGACGTTAGCGGAGACTGAAAATAATCCGGATTTTTTTTTATAAAAATTGACTGAGACTAAAAGTAACACTAAACTTCCGAAATTGTACCGGACGTTAGCGGAGACTGAAAATAATCCGGAATTCAGATCGATAGAAAGAAGAGAGATAGAACATAATCAAGTTTTTCAAATTCAATAAAAAACCACACAACACCATTCAGAGATATACATCAATAATAATTATATTTTATTCAATGTATATACATTATGTTACTCGTTGTAATAAACAATTTTATATATGTCCAATACAGTTCAATCCATTTCCATCTCCACCATTTCATTCTCTTCTTGTTCTTACACTTCATAAAAATTTTTGTCTACAATTTTCTCATAACTTTCTTCTGGACTCTCATTTATAAACTCCGACTTAATAAAATGTCCATTAGCATCTCGAATCCACTGCCTTTTCCTACAAATCATGTTAACTTCACTCTTATCTAATCCAAAACATCTTGCCACATCACAAATGGAATCCATCCGACTATATAATCCTGAATTCAAGTCAGTTAATTTCACAGGTCTCACAAATCCACTAGTTCCTTGACTCTACTTCTCTGGCTCTTCCAATCTAGCTTGAAATCTTTTCTGGAACTTCTTCGAAAAGACCGACTTATAAATCTCAGTACAGCAATTGTAGCTACTTCCTTTATTACAATTAAAATATTGAATAGCCTTTGTGATACTTCCAAATCTTCTTTCCTCAGTCTCACCAACAAACTGGCACAACACACTTCTAGCACTTCCAAAATTAACTCTCCTTATTTCTTTATCATTCTTCACATGCTTATGCAAACATGTTCGTTAACTAGCAGTCATCACTTTAAGATTTTCCATTCTATCATCATCAAGTACATCATTGAGATGTACCACTTGACTCTGTCTTGGTAGATCCACTCCATCCACCGCTTCAAAGGCAAATCTCCCTCGACTTGTATGTTTCTCCCTCTTTCCTTCCTTACAAGCAACCCTAATAGCTATCAATCCAAATGAATTCAAATTTCCTTTGACTTTCCTTCCAGACTTCATATGATAGACATTACCAAGTATGTCAGCAGCATAATTATCATACACCTTATGGACATACTTATTCAATTCAATTCCAGTATCTTGACTTTTATCTCGAGCGCAGTACTTTTCCAACTTCACAGTTTGAAAGTTCAATCACGACTAGTGATTCTGAGGGTAAGAAGGTCTCTCTATATATAGTCTCCCTGTGTGAAAATCTCTCTATATATAGGTTTCCTGGGTGAAACTGAATCAGATTCAAAGTAAACTTCAAGATGAAAAGATCACGCCCAATCTATGAGAAAACAGAAGAAGAAGAAGAAACAAAGAGGCCACGACGACAAAGACATTCCGTGCCGCCTGAAACACCGCTGGCTGAACTGCAAGCTCAAGTCCAAGCGAGCGATTTCGAAGAAGAGATGAGTTAACCTGAAACCTTACCACCTTCTAACCCACCCAAAACAAAAACCACCACCACCAGAACCCCTGACCAAAAAAGACCTACTACCGTGGCTCCTGAACATTACTATCGCATTCGAGAGACGCAAAAAATAACCTCTCGAAAATTTAAAACCACAGCCTACACTCACACGGTTCACTTCAAAGACTTCAAGTCCGAAGTACCTCCCGAGAAAGCGGCGGGGTTCATTAGCGATTTGTGGGGTTCTGTGTTACAGAACTTGAAACGACAATATGGAGCCAAAGAAGACGATCGATTGAGACTGTCTATTCATCACGACAATTTGAAGTCCCCTGTTTGGATCGAGTTCAGCACCCCGGCAGAATTAACACCAGACAAAGTCATGTCCAAAATCGAACACGTTCAACAATCTAACGACAAGTTTACCATCACGGATGGAAAGGCCACACTTTACATGACTCACGTTGCTCCTCCTCGAGGAAGTGGACGAAGCAGGAAAGCGTTACTGGTGGACGATCTTCGAAGTACCAAATTCAGTGTCGTTCAAATTGACAGTACCCAAGACCAGATGTGTTTGGCTCGAGCTATTGTGGTGGGGCGCACGTATGTCAACAAGAACGAGAGTAAAGAATGGAAAAGAGCCTGGAATAACATTCGAAATTCGAACAGAGTCCAACAACGAAAAGAAGCAGAACTCCTGCTACGACAAGCTGGTATCCCCAAAGAGACCGTGTGTGGCATTTCTCAAATGCAACAACTTCAAGACGTCTTGGCTCCTCACTACACTTTGAAAGTTCACCCTCAAGAAGTGCGCGGAGATATGGTGTTTCGAGACCCCGATTTCCCCGAGGGAAAATGCATTCACGTGTATTACCACCAAGAACATTTCAATGCCATCACCACTATCATCGGATTTCTAGGATACGGATACTACTGCGAGAAATGCGACAAAGGATGTAACAATCGAGAGCGACAAATTCACTGCAAAATGTCGGGGCTGTTTAGCGGACAAACCATGCCTTCCTGAACAACACCACGTCCATTGTGAGACGTGTCGACGCACTTTTGTCAGTCCCTCTTGTTACGAACAGCATCGCAAGACACAAGAGCACCAACAAAAATGTGCTTGCGACTTATTGAAATTGTGTTCCACGTGTGGAAAACTGATTCGCACCAACGACCCCAAGAGCCACACTTGTAATGGAAAAAAAAGATGTAACATTTGTCAACAGATGGTGAACTTTGATCATTAATGTTTTATTCAAAAGTACGAAAAGACAGAGAAGAAAGAATTAAAGAAGAACAAGAACCAAGTGGATTTCATCTTTTTTGATTTTGAATGCATGCAAGAAACAGGCATTCACATTCCTAATTTCTGCGTGGCTCATCGGGCTTGTGAGAAGTGCATTCAAGAAACGATCCATTTTCACTGTCCTCATTGTAGTCGGATTCCTGGAGGACGTGAAAAAATCTTTCTCGGGGCCAACACTTTATCCGAGATTGCTTAATGGATTTTAGATCCTACCGACGACAGTTGGAGCGAAGAGGACATTCAACGTTACGGAGACTGTCATCGTTATGCGACCGTCATAGCTCACAATTTCTCGGGATACGATGGACAGTTTTTGTTAAGATATTATTCGCAACAAGGTACCGAACGCCCTGAAGTCACCATGAACGGAAACAAGCTCATCTACATGAAAGTGGGTCAAGTCAAATTTAAAGATTCCATGAGTTATTTAGTCATGCCTTTGAGTCGAATGCCAAAAACACTTGGCATGACAGAAATGGCTAAAGGCTATTTTCCTCACTTCTTCAACACGGAAGCTAATCAACATGCCGTCCTACCTCATTTGCCTGACCTCCATGATTACGACCCCGACGGAATGCGCCCCGAACAGCGAGAAGCCTTTCACGCTTGGTACCGCGCTCACCAGTCCGATCCATTTGACTTTCAAGAGGAAATGTTGAAGTACTGTCGATCTGATGTGGACATTTTACGGCGTTGCTGTGGAAAGTTTCGAGAGTTATTTCTAGATCACGGAGACGTCGATCCTTTGAAAGATGCGTGCACCCTACCCAAAGCCTGTTCCTTAGTGTACACCAGAAACTTCATGCCCGAGAACGAACTAGCCATCATCGACTACAACACGTCTCTCTTTGCCAGTCGTCAATACTCGGCCGAAGCCTTACGTTGGTTTCATTACTTGTGTCAAAAGGAAGACAAATGGATACAACATGCAAAAAACGGAGGAGGAGAAAAGAAGATTGGATCTTATTCCGTGGATGGATTTGATTTAGAAAACCCTAACACGGTGTACAAATTTCAGGGTTGCTTGTTTCACGGATGCCCTACCTGTTTTCCTGACCGAGACCTGAAAAGTTCTTATTCAGACTCTACCATGGAACAGTTGTACGAACGCACTTACCAACGACGACTCCACTTAGAAAGTCAAGGATACCAAATGGTTGAAATGTGGGAGCACGAGTACGATTGCCATTTGAAAACCGATCCTGAATTTAAGAGCATCACCGAAAGTTACGAAGTGACCACCATCGAACCTTTGGATCCACGCCACAGTTTATTTGGAGGACGAACCAACGCCACTCGCTTGCTGTACGACGTAGACGAATCCAAAGGAGAAGAAATCAAATACATCGACGTGTGTTCTTTGTATCCTTGGGTGTGCAAATATGCTCGTTTTCCAACCGGACACCCAGAAATCTTGACAGAACACATCGACGTGGAACACATTCGTCAATACGAAGGATTGATAAAATGTAAAGTCTTACCCCCGACAAACTTGTACCATCCCATCTTACCTCACCATTGCCAAGGAAAACTGATGTTTCCTTTATGTCGTACGTGTGCCGAAACGTGCAACCAAGATCACCCCTGTCACCACACGGAGGAAGAACGCTCTTTGACAGGAACGTGGGTCAGTGCCGAATTGTTTCGAGCTCTGGATCGAGGATACCGTTTATTGAAAGTGTACGAAATCTGGCACTTTCCAACCACCGCACAATACCAAAATGACGACGCCACGAATCATCCAGGCATTTTCTCGGGGTACGTCAACCAATTTTTAAAACTGAAACAAGAAGCCAGCGGCTATCCCTCGTGGTGTCAGGCTCCCGAAGACCGAGTCCGATTCAAAGAAGAGTACCGTGACGTCGAAGGCATTACTTTGGAAGACGTGGAAAAGAACGAAGGAAAGAGATCGTTTGCCAAAGTCATGCTCAATTGCTTGTGGGGAAAAATGGCCCAACGTACGATCTTACCCAAGACGGAATACTTGACCGATCCCTATAAGTAATTTCAACTGGTGGACAACAAAAGTGTACTAGTCAAACACGTCGAAATCGTCAGTGATGATATGATCATAGTCAATTTCGAAGAAGAACCCAAGTTTGTAAAACCTGACAAGTTTAGCAACGTTGTCATTGCCACCTACGTGACAGCCCATGCTCGTTTGAAATTGTACGACGAAGCTTTAGAAGTCTTGGGAGATCGTGTCCTGTACTTTGACACCGACAGTTGTATGTACATCCATCGACCCGGTTGCCCCCACCCTACCATCCAAGGAGATCGTTTAGGAGCCTGGACGGACGAGCACCCTCAAGACACCATCCTGAGTTTTGCCAGCGGTGGCCCTAAAAATTACGGTTACCGATACCGAGACCCGCAAGGCCAACTTCACACCCAATGTAAAGTCAAAGGATTGACCCTCAACTATCGAATCAGCCAAGTTGTCAATTTTGAGGTTTTGAAAAATGCTTTGCTGTCTGAACAAGTGGAAGACTTTCGAGTGCCAACGTTAGAACCTCACAAGATCGTACTGTTACCTAATCACCAAATCGTCACTAGACCTGTTGGAAAAGTGTACCGAATCGTGTACCAGAAACGAGTGAGACTTCCAGACCACACTACTTTACCTTACGGACACGCCGATCTACGGTATGAAAAAGGTGTCACTTCCAAGCCTAACCCTTCATTAGGACTTTTAACGTTGACCGAGCAAGAAGAAAAAAGATAATGAAGAAGAATACTCATGTCACTCACCCACCGAGTGAGAAAACTAGTGTGAACTCCAAGAACAATCACGACTTGGAGTGCGATGCGGTGCCATGCGATGATGCGGTGCCATGCGATGAGACGGATTCCGTACGCTGTGACATCAGCGATGCTGGGCGTGTGCCTCACCGTCCCTCTAAAGATGCAGGACGCCCTTTCTTCTTTATTGGGAATACTAAACGTGCCTGTGAATGCCATCCCTACAGGAGTAAAGAATTGATGATACCTGTGGCTTTGCCTGGCTATTTCAAGTTTGAACGGCGACTCGAGACGTTCCAAGAGAGGTGGCCTAAATATCTAAAAGGACCTACTCCCAAAGATTTAGCCAGAGCCGCATTTATCTACTTGGGAGAAGGAGATCAAGTTCAGTGTTTCAGTTGCGGTGTGAGACTTAAATTTTGGAAGCCTACCGACTCGGCTTACATCGAACATGCTAGATGGTCTCCGCACTGTCAGTACTTGCCTTTAGTGGCCTTAGAAGAGTACGGGTACGATGTGACAGATTCCATTTCCAAGAAGTAAAAACATGCTTTACCATTGGAACGATGTTCGTAACTGGAAAAGTCTTGGTTTCGATGCTTGGCTACAAGAAGTACCACAGATTGCCAAAAACCTGACACGTCACTAAGTTTTCACAATGACTTGTGGATACAGAACTTTGATTCTTTTAGTGGTAGCCTTAATCTTGTATCTCACCATTTTTGTCCATCATGACTTGTAAATATGTTTTGACACTTTGATTCTTTTAGTGATAGCCTTATTGTTGTACCTCACCATTTTTAACGGTTTGCATTTTTGTCCATCATGACTTGTAAAAAATATGTTGTTTTTGTGTTGGTTGTTTTTTTGTTTTTTTTTAACAAAAAATTAAACGTGTATGAAAACGTATAAAATGTCTTGGGTCTTTTGTCTTCTTCTCAAAAATCTTCCTACCTCAGTCATGGCTACATCTTCTTCCTCTGCCTCTTCTACTTCCTCTGTGGTCAAAGTGATCGACGAAAAGTTAGATCGTCAAAGTTGGGAAGCTTTGTATCTGCGCCATCCCTTTAACTTGTTGATTGCTGGACCGAGTGGTTCAGGCAAAACCGAATTTGTCAAACGTTTGATCGAACACAAATCTCATTTGTTCGATCGTCCACCTCAACGCATCGTGTGGTGTTACAAAGAGTGGCAATAGTCTTACACGTTATTGAAAGAAAGTCAAGGAGAAGCCATTTCGTTTGTGGATGGCATTCCTCACGAAGACGATGGGATCGTGTCTGACGTGAGTCAAACACATCTAGTCATCTTCGACGACATGTTAGGAGAAGACGAAGAAGAAATTAAACTTTGGTTTACACGAAAAGGACACCATCGAAATGCCAGCATCATTTACATTACTCAAAATTTATTTCAACAAAGTAAAGTCCATCGGACCATCAGTCTTAACGCTCATTACGTGGTGTTGTTTAAAAGCCCCAGAGACAAATCTCAAGTGAAAGTGTTAGCCCAACAGTTAGGCATGCCTTGGTTGAATTATGCGTACGACGATGCCACTCAAACACCTCACGAGTATTTACTCATCGACTTAAAACCTACCACTCCCGACTATTTGAGATTTCGGCTCAATTGTTTCACCACTGGTGTCAAGAAGGTGGCCCTGTCATTTACACGTCCCCTTTTCAGCCACTCTCTGAAAAAAAAAAACTATAAAAACATCTACCGCGTCATTTCTGTCTCACAGTCTTCGAGATGACTTCCTTTCAAGCTCATCCTTCTGCCAAATTGATTCGTGCCTTGTATGGCATCAGTCGCGAAAAAGATGCACAAGTTCGTGCCCGTTTGTTAGAAGCGAGTCTCAAAGAAGTGTTACGATGGTTTACTTTGACGGCACGTCAATTACTGCAAGGCATCATTCACATCCCTCATCAAACTCAACGTTTTTCTCAAAAACATAAAGTGGCGTTGTCACAACTGGCCGATCCTAGAATCGATCCACGGCCTAAAAAACAAATCCTTTAAACCCCTGGAGATAGCGGTTCCTTAGGAGGGGTCATGATTCGTTCACTTTTGAAATGGGATCCTAATGCCCCCCCCCCAAAAATCCCAAAAACCAAAAAGAAGAAAAGTCCAAAGAAGAAGAAAACCACCCACCAGAAAAAGAAAAGTCGTGCCAAGAAAAAAACACCTACCACCACCACTGCAAGGAGCTGCAAGAGAGGTACTGCGGCGAGGACGCAAACGTACACCCGCAAGACACCACGACAAACAACCGTGACGAGGTCTCCTTCTCCTTCGTCCCCATCGTCTTCTTCACCACCCTTCACGATGATGCCTGCCAAACCGGACTTAAGACAAGTGTTTCCTAATTTGATGCAAAAATGGAAACCCATTTCGAAAGTCACCACTTCGGGACCCTCGACGACATCGGCTGATTTGGCCTTGGCAGCAGCGGCGAACAAAGTACCATCCCCTAAAACCAAAGTCCAAGAGAGAACCGGCGTGTTAAAAAGTTTAGTGGATTTATCCAAAGAAGAATTGAGACGATTTAGTCCGTTGAAAACACCTCAACGTCGAGTGATGCCTGTCGTGAAGTTGGTACGTCGTGTAGACAATCAGTCGAGACGTGTTCCAGTATAAAATAGAAGGGTGGCCTGCCAGAGACTTCAGACTTGTTTTTACCGACTAAAAAAGATGACTCCCAAACGTGCACACCACCATCAAAAGAAGAAAAGCAAAACCACCAAAAAAGGAGGGCTTCCACCTCGTCTGGCTAAACATTGGTACGTCTTGTCTGTCCTGCCCAAATCCAATCCTCCCATGCGAAAACAACTCATTCAAACAGCCCCTAAAGAAATCATCGATACCGTGTGTGAATGTTGTTTGAACGTCTTGAAAGGAACGGTACCTTTGTCCAAGATACAGAAACAAAAATTAGGTAAACATCGGAACGCTCTTCGCCAAATGGTCAAAAAGAAAATACCTCTCCAACAAAAGAAAAAAATGTTGGTGCAACGAGGAGGATTTCTACCTATGCTGTTAGGAACGTTGTTAAAAATAGCGGGTCCTTTGTTTGGAACGATTGCTGGACCACTTTTAGGAGGTGTCATGGGATAAAAAAAAAGAAGATAAAAAGGACACCATTCTTTGGAAAGACCAAACATTTTTGTACCTTTGGATGAAATGGAAGGACGAAAACTGACTTTAGTACCTTACAAACGATGGATGGAATTTCATCGTTGGAACGAACAACGGATATCTCATTTACCACCCAATCCTAATCTCAACGAGATGTCACAGTTACAACAAGAATTACAAGCCCTGATGGAACGAAGTGATTTGTCAGAAACAGAAAAATCGCAACGGTACGGTCAACTTTTACAACGTCTGCAACTCTTTCACCAAAAAGCTGTCGACGAAACAGCTCCACCCACTCTGAGAGATTTCAAAACCCTGATGAAAAGCGAACCTAAAGTTACCACCACCACTAAAACAGACACCGCCACGGGGATGACAGAAGAAGACGAGCATCGAGAAGTGTTTCAAACTCCGTCTGCTGGCATACCTAGTCAAATTGCAGCTTCCTTGTTGACACCCTCTCCTACCCTCATCGAGAGGCCATGAAAGAATGGGTTAAAAAGAAGATGTCAGCAAGACTGAAATGAAAAAAGACACCACCAAGAAGAAACCTATCATCATTGCCCCTTCTTCACTGCCCACTCCTGTGGCTCGTCCAACGCGTCAAGCCGCTTCGTCCAAACCTCACGACACTCAAAGTAGTAGTAGCATCAAACAGTGGGTAACTTATTGATCAATCATGGAGAAACTGTTAGCCAGCCTTTATTACAATCCTGGCCATGCTGCTGGTTACGGAGGAGTTCAAAAATTATATCGAGCTGCTAAAAGTAAATTGAAAAGTGTACGTTTGCCCGAAGTACGATGATGGTTACAAGAACAATCGACGTACACGTTACAAAAACCCATTCGACGAAAATTTTCTAGAAGTCCAACCCAAGTGGAAGGCATCGATCATCAATGGCAAGCCGATTTAGCCGACGTCTCTCATTTGGCAGCCTACAATCGTGGTCACAAATATTTGTTTTGTGTCATCGACGTGTTTTCCAAATTTGCTTGGGTCGTGCCTTTGACATCTAAAAGCAGTACCGAATTGGTACGGGCCTTAAAATTGGTCTTGAAACAAAGTGGTCGTCACCCTTTACGATGGCAAACTGACAAAGGCACTAATTTCTAAACCAAGCTTTTCAAAAAGAATTGAAACAAAGACAGATTCATTTTTTTACTACCGAAAATCCTGAAACCAAAGCCAGTATCGTGGAACGTTTTCAAAGAACTTTGAAAGAACGCATGTGGACATATTTTACACATCAACATACTCTCAAGTACATCGACGTGTTACCTCGTTTGGTCAAAGCGTACAATCAATCGTACCATCGAAGCATCGGATGTGCCCCCGAAGAGGTCAGCCCTGAAAACGAAGTAACCGTGTTTGATCGATTGTTTGGTACACCCCAGAGGAGCAGACCACCACCTCAGAAAAAAACCTTGCTGGAGTTGAAGACGGGAGATTGGGTTCGCATCGGAAAAACCAAACGCACTTTTGACAAAGGTTATTTACCTAACTGGACCACCGAATTGTTTCGTGTCACTAAACCAGTGCGTGGACGCCATAATCCCGTCTATAAATTGGAAGACATGCACGGTGAAGTGCTCAATGGAACATTTTACTTGCCTGAGTTACAACGAGTGACCAAAAAAGAAGACGCTTGTACGATATCGAAAGCATTCTCGAACAAAGAACACGCAAAGTATGCAAACGTCGAGTAGAAGAAGTCGAAGTACGTTGGAAAGGATATCCTCCTAGTTTTGATTCTTGGATTGCTGCTTCTCAAGTTATCGACTATAAAAAGAAAAAGAAGTAACCTAACATGCCATTCAACATAACCACGACCTCGACTCCTTTGCAGAGTTCTTCTCGTCAAGAATTACAAAAACAACCGCTCTGGGTATGGTGCGGAGAACGTGTGCCTAAAAATCAAATCGTCTTTTTCTGCCAAATCTTTGTGGTGTATTGTGTCATCGGAGCAGCCATTGCCAATTTGAGTTTCCAGCAAGGAGACAAACAATTGTGGACCATTTTACTTAGCAGTTGCATCGGTTATCTTTTACCCAGTCCCTCTTTAAAATTTACGACGACGACGGACAACAGTCACCACAACAACGGTAGTACGACCAACGCCAGTCCACCTTCTTCTTCCAGTCACCATAATACCACTCCTCTTTTGGAACCATTTGAACATCCTTTGAACTCGAGTGACTCCTCGGAGAGCAAAACAACTTTGGACCTACTATGAATGACCAATTTTATTTAACTTTACCCAGTGACAGTTCCATGGATGTGTTTCCCAACAACACCTTATATTGTTTCACGACCAAATTACCTCAGTCCATCCAATTGGATCACGACGCTCATTGAGAAGTAGGTTTGGTAGAAATCATTCATCCTACTCAAATCATGAATATCGACGAAGGTCAAAACACTTTTATCGTGGAAATCTTGAACACCAAAATGCAAAATGAGTTGGAAAAAAATGATTCTATACTTTACGAGTCAAAAAAGGGTAGTAGATCCTAAATCTCCTGTCTTGTCGCAGTATACCATGAGAATTCCTGTGGGGTATTATTTTAGTGCTAAACATTTGGTGGACACCATTGACACCATCTTCGTAGCCCAATTTGGCAAAAAATTAAACAGTGCCCAAAAATGGGTACGAATCGCTTACCATGATGTGGCACGCCGTTTCGTCTTGCAATTTTTCAAAGAGAAGGGGGAACTCATTGGCGATAAAGACAAAGGCTTAGCCGTGGAGGAGAAAACACCCTTAACCATCACTTTTTCTCCTGGATTGTATGCTATTTTGGGTGGATATAAAAAGTATCCTAATAAAAAAGTCGCAAGCAACGTAGAATTCGAACATGCTTTTCGCACACCTATCGAATTGAACGTTGGACTGAATTTAATGTTTGTGTACTCCGATGTGGTAGAGTACAACGTGGTGGGAAACACAGCCGCTCCCTTACTGAGAGTCATTCCTTTCAAAGTGGATACTGGTGCTGGTGCGTACGAAGAAGGTGGAAACACGTTTCACGTTCACCGTGAATTTGTACACCCTCATTATCTTCCAGTCAGTAAATCGTATTTTGACAGTGTCAACATTAGTATAAAAGGAGATTTGGGGCAAAGTGTGCCATTCATTGACAAAGGAAAAGTCACGGTGAAACTACATTTTCGAAAAAAGTTCTCTAACGCATTGTAAAACAAAATGTATCCAGTGTACCGAGGAGTGGCTCGACAACGAGGACATACTTGAATAACAAACTGGTCAGCAGCAGTTTGGATACTTACCCTTACCGTGCTTACTTGGAAAATCTCTTGACGTACGGAAAAGAACCCAAGAACACTCATCTGGATGCTTCGGTGGTCTGGAAACCTGACACCTCGGAAAAGTTCAACGACACAGCGGTGTCAGTGCCGGCGACCCAAGCCGTTGATCAAATATAATTCCAGCAGATCCGCACAATGTGGGATTTAACGACCGTCAAAAGAAAATCAGACGCAGTTTAGAATTGATGGATCGTTTGCATTTGGACATGTGGTTGCAAGAGAAGTATTTGTTGAACGGAGTAGATGTACGCCTGAGACTGAATCGCAGTAGTCCCGCTTTCCATTTGATGGCTCATGCTAACGAGTTGAAAACCATCATTCAAGAAGCCAGACTTTACGTGCGACGTGTGGAAGTCTTACCAAAAGTAGCCAACGACATCAGTCAAACGTTGAGCAGAACCACTGCCAAGTATCCTGTGCGACGAGTGGAAGTGAAAACCTTTACCATTGCCGCTGGACTCCGATCCAAAGTCGAAGATCACGTCTTCCAAGGACAGCTCCCCAAACGTTTGCTGATTGGCATCGTCAGTAATGCAGCCCTCAACGGAGTCCACAATCAGAATCCGTTCGATTTTAAACACTTCAACGTCTCCAAGATAGAAGTATGTCGAGATGGCAAAACGTTGTGTACCAGACCTTTTGAACCTAACTTTGGCGACGCTTAGAAAAATTACTTGCGATCTTACCTGAGCCTGTTTGAAGCCACAGGACAGTTTGGCACCAACACCAGCCACGGCATTTCGTACGACGATCATGCAGGAGGGTATGCGTTGTGGGGATTTGATTTCACTCCTGACCAAGGCAGCGACGAAGGACATCTCCACCCTATAAAATCAGGCCCACTTCGTGTGGAACTTCAGTTTAAAGATCCTCTACCCGACACGGTGAACGTCCACTTGTATGCAGAATTTGATAATACTCTAGAGATCAACAGTTTGAGAGAAGTTATTCTAGACTATTAGAAGAAGAAAAAAAAAAGATGCAACACGAAGAACGTATGAAGATAGAAGAGGAGGGATGTTGTGAAGCACAGCAGCAGTCACAAGCTACCACTGATGATGACGAAGTGATTCATTCAGAACCTCCAAAATAAGAAGAAGAAGAAGACACTATAGTCATGATGCCAAGATGGCCAGAACAAGAACAACATTTAGTCTCCTGTTATGCTAAGGAATTGACTGAAAGAATTAACAGCTTGACCCGAGAACATTGTCATGGATGTCAAATCGATCATCCCAGCCAAAAACAACACGACAAATGTTTGATGATGACAGGCGAAGAATAATTGGACGAATATTTGGAAGAGGCTTGGTCTCAGATCTCGGAAGAAAAGGTGTTGAGACAATGGTATAAAGACTTGCAGGATTCTTCTTCACCTTCACTCACTCCTCTGGAGATCAAGCGCATCGTAGCTCTCATTGAACAGGGTACAGAAACTATCCGCCGTGAGTATTCGTGGAATTACTTGACAGATATATTCAAGCATAAAGTCAAGTGTGAATTGATGACTCATTATTTCCTGTGAAGAAAAAATGGATACCAGGGAACTTCATTACCTGTTGACTCGCAGTTCCTACACTTCTTCTTGGAATCCTGTGGTGTGTGCTAAAGATGAACTACCTCATCGTAAACCTAAAGACGTTCATGCCTATGTCATCAATACCGACGACAGTCATCGACCAGGAACCCATTGGGTAGCTGTGTACTTTCCCAACGATCACAATGGTGGTGTGGAATTTTTCGATTCTTATGGATTACCTCCTTTGGAAGACGACATCATCGACTTTATGAGATTAAATGCCATCTCTACTCGATTCAATAATGCCCGATTACAAGGATCGGATTCCATGGTGTGTGGACAATATTGTGTACATTTTCTTCATCAACGCAGTCTCGGATATTCCTTAGAACATTTAGTGACTTGTTTTGATAGAGACTATGCTCGAAACGATGCTAAAGTAGAACGATGGTTTTGTGAACGTTATGGTTATCTCTTGTCTTTAGCTTAGAAACGTAGTGTGCATCAGAATGATGTAGATGTAGAAAAGTGGAAGTTTAGTTTACCTTCCCAACGTTGTCAACCCTGTAAATACGTTCCTGTTTAATATCTTGTTGGTTGTTAGTTTTTTGAAAATTTTTATGTTAGAGAAGCTTCTTCTTGTTCATTAAAAAAATGATTTTTTGAAAAAATGGTGTTGTGTGTTTTTTTTTATTGAATTTGAAAAACTTGATTATGTTCTATCTCTCTTCTTTCTATCAATCTGAATTCCGGATTATTTTCAGTCTCCGCTAACGTCCGGTACAATTTCGGAAGTTTAGTGTTACTTTTAGTCTCAGCCAATTTAAAAAAAAAAAAATCCGGATTATTTTCAGTCTCCGCTAACGTCCGGTACAATTTCGGAATTTTAGTGTTACTTTTAGTGTAGGCCATTATAATCTAATGTTCCGGATTTTTTTCTAGTCAACGCCAAAGTCCGTGACGGTTCCCGAAGTTTAATACAACTTTTAGTCACGTCCATTTTAGTGTTATTATGAGTTGGTTCCCTTGATAAAAGCTATTTATAACATAGGTACAATATATGCAAATTTACTGACACCTCCAACATGATCTGAGGTATAGGTAATGCTTTATATATAACTCTAGGCTATATAGATATAGCCACTAGGCAGAAGGTCACTACACATGGCGTGTTGGAGAGTATATGTGGGGTTTTGGATAGCATAGATTACGGGGTATTGGTCGCTACACACGGCGTGTTGATGGTATAGTGTGGAGTGTTTGAATGGTAGATGACGTTGTATTCGTCACACCAACACGGCGTGTTGGATGGTATAGTATGGAGTGTTTGGATGGTATATTACGTTGTATTCGTCACTACACACGGCGTGTTGGATGGTATAGTGTGTGTGTGTGTGTGTGTGTCCCTCTCCCAATACTTCTGACCCCACTGCCCCCAAGTACCCCCACTGCCCCAAGTGTCCCCAACTGTCCCCCAAGTGCCCCCACTGCCCCAAAGTGTCCCCAAGTGCCCTCAATGTTAAAATTCCCGTAGGACCCCAGAGTGCCCCCAATGTTAAAATTCCCGTAGGACCCCAGAGTGTCCCCACCATGTTAATTTCTCGTAGGACCCCAGAGTGCCCCCGCCATGTTAAAATTCCCATAGGGCCCCTGAGTTTCCCCATGGCCCAGTTACCCCCCATACACTACTTACGTTACCTAAACAGTAGACGTGAACAGTCCCCCTTTGATGTTTTCTATATGCGAGACTGTGTATACCTTCAGGTCTTTTTAATTGTACAAAAAAGTGTACATTTCAGTTGTTTGAACTTTTTAAAAATTCCGTGTTTTTCACTACGACACATACGTTACCATTCTACGTTACAAAAACATTTCATAAAATACATTAGTTATTTTATTTTATTTTAAAAGTTTCGTGAATTCACTTAATTAAGCAAAATAATGTAATTTTTATCTTCTTATACAATATAAAATAAGTCATAATGATTGTCAGATCAATGATCGTGGGAATAATGATGATGTTCAACTGTCACATACTGGAGAAAAATACAAAAATCACGAATGTACGTGTTTAATAGGGTTAATCAACCATATTTGTAATAATTTCATGACATATTTTCATGACCAAAAAGGGAACCAACTAAGTTGAGTAAAAACAATTATAGATTTAATGAACAGTCTCTTGTCGTGTGTATCTGATACAAACGTTATATTTTTGGATTGACTAAAAAGGCATGCAAATTTTAAACTTTCGTGCTCATATTTTAAATCGGATCAATCTTGATGTTTACGTGTGGTAGAACCGAGGGTTTTGGATGCAGTTGAGTACACAGAGTCTATGAAGTATGTCAGGTTTTTGTCGACATTCTCGGAGTTTGTATCAATTGTATCCAGTTGGTTGCACAGTTCTTCGATATATTCCCGTTTTAAACATTCTCATGTTTCAATTTGGCGACATTATGCTTTTTGGGTACTTTTTTGCCTTGTGGTCGTCTGCTAGGCTGAATCAGGATATTGAGCTTGGAGACTATGAGCCTGTGGTCAGTCCAGCATTCTGCACTTCTCATGGCATTTGTCACTGCCTGTCTCATCTCCTGATGATGACGTAGACAGTAAGATGTCAGTGCTTGGAGTTTGGGTGCATTCAAGATGTCTTGTTGCGGTTTGGCAGGCCGAATACTGTGTTGGTGACTAGGAGGTCATGTTCAGCGTATTTTCTCAGTAGGAGAAGTCCGTTGTTGTTGCATCTGCCCAATCCATTTTTGCCAATGACACCTGGCCACGTATTGTGATCTGTGCCAACTCTGGCATTGAAGTCACCAAGGATGATGAGCTTGTCTGCCTTTGGTACTTCTTCAAAAAGAGACTCCATGTCTTCATAAAATTTGTCCTTGATCTCATCTGGGTTGGTCCTGGTGGGTGCATAGGCGCTTATGATAGTTGCAGGTCTTTTTCAAGACAGTGGGAGTCTCACTTACATTAGTCTGTCATTCACGCCACTTCGGAGATTTTGTGAGCTTGCTAACTATCTGTGATTTGATGGCAAGCCCAACACCAGCTACACGTCGCTCTTCTTTACTTCGGCCACTCCAGAAGAAGGTGTTTCCTGCTCCTACTTCGGTGAGTTGTCCTTTCTCAGCTAGGCGAGCTTCACTCGGGGCTGCTATCTGTTGAATCTGGCGAGTTCTCTACCAACTAGTACTGTTCTTCTCTCTTGTCTATCTGCTGATGTACTGTCCATTAATGTGCGTACGTTCCAGGCGCCGATGGTGAGATGCGTCACCTTTGTCTTCTTGTTAGGTTTTCGACCGCTATGATAGGATCCTCGTCAGCCGCGGTGTGCTGACCAGGGTTAAGGTGAAGCAGGCAATGTTAAGGGCGCATTTTCTAGCCCATTCCTCGTGCTACGGAGGTGAGCAGTGTGATCCTAAAAAGGGCTGCTCAGTCACCCAGGAGTCTGCCGAGTTCCACTACTGCTTTGGTCCAGTGAAAAGCGACCTTATGCCCTGAGCCACCTGTGTGCTGGTCTGCAGCTACAGCTCCCAGTGTATCCACACCTGCTGCTCTGCCGCTCGCCCATCGACACAGGACTTGAAGGTATCTGGTGGGGGTGGGCGAAGAGAATAGTGTCATGACTTGCGCGTGAGTTGGATTTGAATGAGGGAAAGTTGCTCAGAGTCGCCCTCACTCTCTCGTCCAGACCTATCTTATTTATATTATTTGTAATATTGACAACAACAAAAAAGCAACATAATAATAATAATAATAATAATAATAATAATAATAATAATAATAATAATATTTTGAAACAGATAATGTAATTCAATGGTTGATATAATAAAATAAATTTTAGAACCAACAATTTTGAATTAAAAATATTTTATATCATTAATAAACACAAAGATAATTTCAAAACGAAGGAAAGATCCTAACTTTCTCAACCCCACTGCCACCACAAGTTGAAATCTGCAACTTTCTTGCAGGTATCCTTGTCCTTGTTTTTCCTTGATTTTTCACGTCTTTTGAAAACAATAGTTACGGAAAAGATAGGAATTGTAAACCCTTCAGCCAGCAAATTTAGCACTCATATTTTTATCCATGCATCTTCTCAGTAAAAATACAGCGCACACAAATTACTGAAATAAGAACTTATAACAAGTCTCAACCAGGAATAAAGAGCTATGTGTTCCAGCAAAGGCGTTGTTACCCATGTCACTGGAGAGCAGTTTGAAGGACCGCATTTTCCTGTAACGGCATCTAGTCGAGAGATAACTGACTAATTAAGTTCTTTTATTAAAAATTATTATTTTTGTTTTAATGACATTTTTAATACAATATTGACAATTACATCCCAAGGAAATGGGATGGGAGCTAAGTTCATTTTCCATGGACACTAACGCGGCCGACCCGGGCTGTCCTGGGAAAATATCGAACCCGCGACCCTTCTGTTATGAGTCTGACGCTCTACCGACTGAGCAACTGCAGACTGATGAAGGCTTTTCGATCCGGGACAAATCAGATCTTTACAAACTATGTGATAACATTTGTACGTTTCTTTTATGTATGTATGTGTGTAGGTTTGCATGCATGTATGTATGTATGTATGTATGTATGTATGTATCTATGTATGTATGTATGTATGTATGTATGTATGTATGTATGTATGTATGTATGTATGTATGTATGTATGTATGTATGTATGTATGTATGTATGTATGTATGTATGTATGTATGTTTCATCAAAAGATGTGTTATTAATATTTACGTTGGTAGATTATTATGTAAGCAGGTAGGTAATTGTATGAGAAAAATAAACAATTCGCTTATCTTTCTATCTATAATAATAATAAAAAAGTTAATAATCACTATTATTGATATAGTTATTAATCTTATTTTTATAAAAAAATATTATTATTATTATCATCATCATCATCATTATTATTATTATTATTATTATTATTATTATTATTATTATTATTATTATTATTATTATTATTATTATTATTATTATTATCATGCCGCTAAGTCAAGAATATATTGAAATGTTTGTCGTCTGTCCGCCTTGTGAACGTTCCAGCATTCAAATGTATTCTTAAATATGAACCAAATTGCTATAAAGCTTCGTCTCAACAAAATCTCGGTTGGGTTTGTTGATAGGCACAGTCTGAGCATGTTTCTTTGAATTATGGTCCATGATCATCTCAGGATAGGCGTTGCTAACGCAGAACGTTGCGAACAATCTAGCTTTCACATTTAATACTAAATACTACATTCAACATTAATCATAAGATTGTAACCAAATTTTCCGTAAAACTTTATCTCAACTAGAGTTTTGACCAGTCCCATGATGATCACGTTCAGCATATATTTCCTTGAATTATCGCCCCTGTGAACAACTTTGCTGCAGTTATCTTAATCAATGCTTAACATACACGATCCCTTGATGGATTCAGTGCACTTGAAAGGACTGTTATATGCTATAGATTTGCATTATATATATATATATATATATATATATATATATATATATATATATATATATATATAAAGAACTCTTGTCAAATATGTCGTTATACCTTGCTCTGGACATTCATCTTTAGTACCTCCATGCATAACTTTATCGGGATATAATTTGTTTTTGCACATTTTGAGGATAGCGTTGATTTTTGTCGTTTCGAATGGAGTCAGCTCTTTGTTACCATCCTGGTATTAGGTCAAAACACTTTGGTCCTCTGCGTGACACGAACGATAGATAATTATTTGAATTTGTTTTACACAACTTTCTTGGGCTGATGGCAGGATAACATAGATATGTATTTTACAGTTTTAGACCGTTTTCTAATGCTGTCTTCTTTTTTTTTCTTCTATTTTTTATCCTTTGTTTATTTCCCCGTCATTGAAACATGTAGGATTCAAGAATTCTTCTTTGCTTTTGTGTTTAGTGTTTATTTTGCGGATGTGAATTGTTTCTTCCCCTGACGAAGAGGTTGTTTAGCTGGAACTTTCAGTGATCTTAGTACTGGAGTGGGCTGATTTCGCTGCATGGACTATGTTTGTGACATTCTTCTTAGCTACTTCATAGATTTGTTTCTGAATAGTGAGTCTGATTGAACGCCAAAGCCTCTCAGCCTTACGGCGGTCTCTCTTTGCAGTGCGAAGCTGGTAACTAACACTGCTATACCACGGAGAACACTTTTGAATTGATACTCTGCACTTGGTTGCTGGGGCATGTTTTGTCAAGCAATGAACGCAGGAAGTTATCAAGTTTTTTTGCTGTAGGAGGTAACACAGTTGTTAGGATTGCTTGGATGCCATGCATTAGTTGGGTTCTATTTATCATACGGAGGTTTCTCTTAGTAGCAAATAAAGGTAGAGGGTTAGGGACTGATACGTCAAGATGGCATATAATGCAGAGGTGATCTGATACAAGTTCGTGGGACACCAGGGAGGACTGTATAATATTATCATCATGTCTATGAAGAATCCGTCTAAAATGTGACCATGTTTATGGGTGGGTTGGTTAACTGACTGTTTGAGGTTGAAAACGTGAATGGAATCTACGAGTTTTGATGTGTATGGGTTTCCAGGATTGTCAAAGTGAAAGCTGAAATTTCCAAGAATAATCAGGTTGCCACCTATCGAATTTCCATAATCCAGGAGATTCGGAAACTGCTCCAAAAAGAGAGATTCAGTCAGCTTGTTTTTTTCTACTTGGAGGAGGGAGGTAGAGGCAGCAAAAGTTGATTGACCTTTGTTCCAGTGTGAGTGTGGTTTGGACTAGTTCAAACGATGTGTGGTAGAAATTGAAGGTTGTAGTGTGGTTAAGACGGTTGATCATGGAGTTTTTTTGCGATGACAGCAATTCCACCTCCGCGGGAGTGGCGGGAAAACGACTTGATGGAGGAACCTGCGGGTGTTAGATCCGCGCACTTTGGCTTATCGCCTGGTGTTTTAGCCATGTTTCTGTTAAGAAAAAGACGTCGATATTCTGATCATTAATAAAATTAACTATTTCTGTGCGCTTTTCCGGTGGTCCTACTGATTGGGCATTGAAAAATGCGATGCGCAGTGGTATCTCTTGGGTAGTTGACACAAAGGTTGACGATTTTAGAGGAATTTGAATTAGGTTATCTAAATTAAAGGCGAAGTTTTCAAATTGCTGTGCCGGAATGGGCGAAAGGGAGATAACTGGAATTCTTCTTCCAGTTCTACGACGGCCAGCTTTGAAACAAGGTTTCGTTTTTCGCTTCCGTTTACATTTAAAAAAATGATGAATGTAGTCCCAGGTCGTTTAGTTTAGTGCACAATGTAGTGTGGAGAGCCAAGGAGTGGTCGTTTAAAGCAATTAATGATGGTCCATCATAGCATAAATGGGTGGACTGGCGAGTATCAAATGATGGTGGTATGTTCAACAAAGGTAGTTGTAGCAGTGGAGCAAGACGGCTGAGAAAAAGTTTAATAGTTCTCGTTTCCAAAAGAAGAAGATGAAGAAACACATTCCAACAGAACAGCCAATACATGATGAACACAATAACGTAGACGAAGACATACAACCAGCACATATATCATGAAAAACGGCACAAAAATCCGGAGCAGCTGCCTCAAGCCTGTTAAGCGATAGCGGCCATCTTGGTTGAACAACAACCCGAACAAGGGGCATATCTAAGACATGAGACTGTGATCATGTTGTTTATGTTTGGTGGACTTTCACTTTCAAGTTCATTTCATCAATGAATGAACAACATTGGCAAGTTATGCTGAATTAAAAAAGTACAACTGTTTCATAAAAAGATACAAATTATGTACATAATGATACATACGATGAAACGCTAATGCCTACATAGTTCTATTTTAATATGTCAGTAAGCAGCTGTCCCTCTGGTACAAAATAATTCGCACAGTAATTCACTTGCAACTGATATAAGTCTATTAAGATAAAAATTCTTTATTTCAGACTGCATGGTCCATACATCTAAATTAAAATATAAAATATAGAAGTATTTTAAGACATAAAAGTTCATAGGTGTCTTATATACAAAAATACAGACCCATCTACAACTACAGAATGTGTCTGTCATTGTTAGGAATAAAATTATGTAAGGCATTTAAATAGTAATTTGTTCCATCTATCTATAATCTGAGAACTTAAATGAATATCATAGTTCCACAAAGATTTCAAGATACAATTCCTACTATTAGATATTCGTGTCATCATTGAAAACACATACTTTCTCATTAGTTCTTCAACACCAAATACATTATAGTTTACAAACATGGTAGAGGCACTATTCCATCTTGGAAGGCTTAGTAGTAAACGAAGACTATTATTATAGCCAATGACTAGTTTTCTTTTCATACATTCACTAAAGTTTGTCCACAGAGGAGCACAGTACATTGTGCAACAATACGATTTGAATAATCTAATCTTGATATTCACAGAACAATTTCTAAATTTACGTAAAAGCATGTTTGTTCTAGTACACAGAAATCTGTAATGTTTGATCATATAAAAAACGTTTCTTTTGCTAAATAATTTGAAGTATCAAAATTGCTACATACATTATTTTTGCTTGTTATATATGCATTGTGTTTCTTTTCTTGAGATGAGGATATGTAGTAAAAACATGGTAATTTTCTCTCTCTTTGTTGCAAGATTTGCTTACCCTATTATCAATCACTCTAAGATACAAAGGGGGCTATGGCCAGCTACAAAATGTTTAGAAGCAGAAAAATATACGTTAAAGACAGACATTTTTTAATTTTCCATTTTGTTCTCCGCAAAATGTCGCTAGATTCATATATAATTTCGCTAACAGTTCATTTTATTTGTCAAGTTGCGAATTTAGTGAGAGAAAATAAATATAACTGCTTTTTTCAATTGTCAGCAATACAGTTTAAATTTCTGCACTAGTTTCGTGGTGTCTTTTGTCAGGGAAAATTCATTACCACTAAAGCAAATAACATAGGGGGACTTTACTTTGAGATTTCCTTGGAAAAGAACCCGATTTGTAGACATCTGATGAATTTTGTGAGATATGTTTCCTGCAACATACAAATTGTCTACCCTGTCCACCGCTATTCCAACTGTCACAAACAGAGCCTAATACTCAAATTTGAATATTAGCATGCCGTCTAGATTGTACGCGTACACTGCAACAGGACTGTGACATGAGACGTAAATATGTGTCCTGCTAGTATTAGCTGCCAAATAGCCATTATAATAATCTGAACTGCAAACCTCAAAATCGGATTTCTCTGATCCATCCTTAGACGTAATACACCAACATATGTTTGTAACGTACTTACAAACATATATACCAAAACTGTAAAATTGTTCCACCTATAAATCAATCAGTGATTGAAGCCAGTTTAATCTTACAATTGTTGCATGAAAGTTGCTATGAGAAATATAAGCTTTGTCGTGACGGAACCTATATCTCTTCTAAGAAGATTATACCATTAAACCGGCTTTCTATTCCCCAACTCTTTTTTTTCTAGATGACTGAAAATCTGGGCAGAAGGACTTATCCTTTATTCAGTTAAACTTGTATCATAGATTTATATGGATAATACAGAATAAGTTATTGCACTCTGAAACTTTGCCACCCGTCCTTTGACATTCAAACATCAAGGCCATACTGATCTTCGTTGATGAGATGAATCTGTCAATTGTCGCTGAACTAGGTGGGCCGTACTGGAGAATTATCAATTGTAATGTACAGTGTATAGACTTGTTTGTCAATTATCTGAACGATTGCTTGTATCAAAACTAGTACTTCACAGTCTCTTCGTCTGCTTAAAGGCCTTAGAATCGTAATTACCTCTCCCCAATCTGATTATATATCAGAATGTTACATTTGTTATAATAGAGGATTTACATTAAATCACATGTCCACGGCAAAAAAATTTATACTCTATCGCAAGCACTCACGAACGAACATGAATGACGAGTTCAAACAATTTCTTACCTTGAAATATATAAACCTAGAAAGGATGACACTGATTGATATTTTTCTATTTTCTATCCCTTTGTAGCGCAGATTTACCTATGACAAAATACAAATACATTATTTCACAATGTTTATATTGTACGATATCAACATGAAAATGTAAAAAGAATCCTCAGATGATGTACAAGTATAGCATGCATAATTATCTAAGTTTGGCATAAAAAGAATGCTACATTTTGTAAAGAAAGATGAAATTTCTCTAAACAGACCACAATTAATATCAAACGTTTGTCCGTTTCATAGAGTTGGCCAATATATGAACATCTGCTTATTACCATAACTGTCTTTTTGAGAAAATTTGTTTCCCAATGCATACAGAGGTGGCCGGCTGAAAAAGAGACCCGTTTATCGAGGCTCCTTCTTATGGAAGTTTAACTGTAATTACTTATATAAAATATATATTAACGCCAATTGCCCACTATTGTTAAAGAAAGTAAGTCAAGTGAGATGCATCCAACTAACTAATATATCTTCCCTATTTAGGCAATCAAAAAAGATCTTGATGCCTTGCTGGATCTTGCATCGTTCCATTCAAAATTATCATTTTCTTTTTTTTTAAATATGTAGTATGTAAATTAAAGGAATGTTAATGTATTCAGTGGTTAAAAATTCATTACTTACACCGTTCATAATGTGTGAGAAAGATTCTTTTATCTTTCTTTTCGCTGCACGATTTATTGAAACGGGGCTGGAGGATTTTACCATCGATGCATTTCTGGAAGCAGAGATGATATATATATATATATATATATATATATATATATATATATAAATATATATATATATATATATAAATATATATATATATATATATATATATATATATATATATATATATATGGGTACTTATTGCATGTGTATGCTTTTGTTTATGACAAAAGGGACGTAACATGTGTACTAGAAATCGATCATTGATCTCATTCTCAAGAAATAAATTATAGGATTGTAATTATCACAGTGGGTTCAACATTAACTATAGCTTCCAATTGCATTGCAAATTGCAAATAAAATAGCACTTGAAATTCGCTCAAATCGTCTGTGGGATCCTTGTTAATACTTGGACACTCAACTATTCTGTGCAATTTGTGACACATAATCAAGGCAACTTTGTCCTGTTTTCCGGATAAACATTTCAGCAAACTTTGCTTTGCAGCACTGGCAGGGATATATATATATATATATATATATATATATATATATATATATATATATATATATATATATATATATATATATTAAGAGAGAGAGAGAGAAGAGAGAGGGAGAAAGAGAGAATTCAGTACAAGTAAGATGGACGGGTAAATAGGCCCATCTGCATATATATAGACATAGGGATGGATGTATAATTGTACGTTGATGCATAGATATAAATATGTGTTTGTTTACGCTGAGAAATTATTGATAGTTTTATATAGATAACTGGATAGATAAGCAAGTTTTCATGTCAAGAGATCACTTACAAATCCCATATTCCTGAATCTATCAGCACGGCGACCTTGACATAGTAGTCTTTCTTTAGCTGGCGAGCTTTATCTGTGTATATAATTTGCAATGAGAAAACACATTCATGTTATATAGCCCAGGCCTTTAATAATAAATATAAATTTGAATCATTTTGTATATATAGTTTCCATGTAAAATGGTATATTATTCTGTACTAAGGTATAGTCTCAGAAGGCATGTAATGCTTAAGAACATTTCAGGCATATACTGTATTAAGCATTGTCATCGTGGGTTATCTTACCATATTCATATATGATCTTATCTTACCATCTTTATACGTGATAATATTGCACCACCACCTTTGTTTCTTTCACTAAAACTGTTCTCACCTGTTGCCGCTCTATTGTGAAAAGCTAGTACATTTTGGGACGATAACGTAGCGTTTGAGCGAGAAACATGGGTCTGTTTGTACTGTTCTTCGAAACGTCGGACAAGAGCTGTAAGTTCTTGTTCAACTTTATTCTCATTGACCTTTCCTGCATCTGCAAGATGAAATATTCTTTATCAAATAGAAATACAGGGAGGTAAGCTTAATTTTATTTTCTTGCATTTTGTCACTATTCTATACCTTGAAACAAAACGAAAATCGAATAGGGTTTTAAATGAGGGTCACCCGAGAGAGAGAGAAATCATAGTGATATTTCCATCATTTCTCTCGATCTCAGTTTTCTTTTAAATCAAAATAACGAAATTCATTAAACTGATACAACGACATATAGTAATCATAGCGTAATGATACTTATAACAGAAAATATATCGTAAAATAAATAAAACAATGATTAGTCATATATATATATACACGTCCTACTTCGTCTGCCGTATTACTGTGATCGTGCAATTGTGGTCAGGAAAGAACTTACACCTTCGTGGGGGATTTACAGTAAAGAAAAGTACAAAAACATGGTTCTGCAAATTCTATGCTCAAAATATAATACGATATTGCAAACCTTTATGTTCAACGGAATTTTCTCTTTGGATATATGCTTGGTTCTGAAGAACGTATCATTTGGCAAAAAGACCTGGCACCTCAAACAAGTTTCTTGATGTGACTTTTGTCTCCGCTGGTCGAAGATCGTAACTACTGTCTCCGATTTGTATATTTCCGTTCTAGAATATAGACATATTGGTATATAATCAAAACGATAAATCAGATTGGATTTATTCTGTCTCTAGTTATCCCTTGAATAAATTATCCTTTCATTTTAAACAAGTAATGGTGTTGTTTTGACTAGTAGCTGAAACAATTATACCAATTATATAAATCCGGTGATATCTAGATTTATAAAATTTATTTACAAGAGATGATAAACTAAAGTCAATATGAAAGGCACAAGAGATAACATATACATCAATTGGTGTCCTTTCTGTTTATACTAATCTGCTTTATACACCGCATACAAGTTTATACGACACGGTACTATATGTACTATCTCTATACTCATCTATATACCTAACGAGGTATGAATAATATAGCAAGGTATAAAGTGGTATTAAAATATAACGTGCTTGATATAAATGGATTGACTAGAAGAGACAATACCTAAGAGAATAAGTGCAAACGTACCTGCAAAAGTGTCTGAAATGCTGCCTTAAAGCATAGCTAATATATTGACTAAAATGGTACGTGAAGAACCACTGCCGAAAAACTATTATCCATAACTGAATCAATACATAATATTTTACTTATAACTGAATTAATACCTAAAGTTGTACATATAACTGTACCCGCAATTGAAACCAAAACCAAATGTTGTGTCAATACCCAAAACTGAAGCAAACATTGTGCCTAATGCATCTCCTAAATTATCAAAATACGAGAAGAGCAAGCGTATATTTTGCGAGAAAGAAGTAATGGTAAACAATATAAGCAAACACAAGAAGACATGCCTTAAAAGTGGTAATAATAGTGATATCTGTGGTAATTATAGTTGCAATTTTAAACCCTCTAGCTGACTCTAATCCTGACTCTATTGACTCGGATCATGATTATGATAATAACCATGACAATCTCTTTGAAATACCATATTATAAATATATACAAAATATTTGGATACCTAAATGTATATTATATTCAAACAATTATCAAATGCTGATAATTATGCTTGCCCAACAACACAATTTACTCCACCTGTTAATACCAGTATTACAAACGTGCTCAGAAACATGCAGATATACTATTCACAATGACAATGACAACGGCAAATGCTTTACTACACTCAGGTTGCAAAACAAAACATGTGTTAAAATATTAGTATCGCGCTTTGCATGCGTGTACATCGGCCATGGACAATACATTTTGTTTCTACAGTAATTGCAATTTAACTCAGATCGACAGCAATATCACAGTCAATACTCCAATGGAATACGAACAAGTTTAAACTTAAATACAAGCATGTTGGCAAGAAATAATTGCCTACCGGGACGACGAGCCCATGTTTTAAAAATGGATGATTTAACGGTACATTTATTTATAGTATGGTCATTTAAACAACGTTCTTTTACTGCAGGCGCACTGATTTCTCATTCAATCGTCTACTTTAAAATGTGGTTTCAAGTATATATTAAGACTATTTTAAAACTATATAATTGGAATATTTAAAACTATATATTTGGAACTATCTATTTGGAATTTTTAAAAACTATATATTTGGGACCTTTGAGAGGATTTTTTCAGGGGGACTTGGTAAAGACATATATTTGGAAGTTGTGAGTGTTTATATATATTAATTTTTCATTCTTTAGAGGAATTTTTTAAAACTATATATTTAGATTTTCAGCTGATTTTTTTCAGGGGGATTTTTTAAAGGAAATTTTGCGTGTAAATTTGGAATTTGTCTGGGCTATTTTTAAGGGTCGATTTCTTAAAACCATATTTGGGATTTTGCAAAACTATATATATGGATCGTTTGTAAAACTATAGATTTGGAATTTTTTTTACAAGTGTGGCACATATAATTTATGTGTTGTATACCTTACGAAAATTCGCAAGGATAATTTCTGGATGCAGTTAATATATACATCGAGTTGTGACTCCATACTCACATAAGTTAGTGTACCGTCTTTCCTGATATACTTGTGTGTGGGTATAAGGGCGAGGAACTACTTTTGTTAGGCTTGTATAACCCCATATGATGATTAATACTTTTAATATTATACATGGTGTGTTTCATCTCAACTTTTTAAAATAATGACTCTTGCGTAAAGTTCATGGTACAATTCTTATCTCATAACTGGCATTGCAACCTTAATAGTTTAACTGTCACCAACCATAAGCGAGTCTATTTTAGATCTGAAATCGACAAATTCTTTTACTGGTTTGCCTTTACGTTCATTTTGATATTTTCAAACAGCGTGTTTGTTTCCTGCGCTGTATAAAGAATGATCACTAGGATATGCATTTGTTTCGTATTGTGTACTATAGTTTCTACTATCATCTTACATATTTTTCTGTTAAATTATAATGTTAGACTACCAGTGCCAGTATAAACCAATTAAACACTGTTTCCATATGATGCTTTTAATTTATTATAATAAAAGACGTACATGAGCAACTTTAACAAATCCAGTATGTATTGGCCAGAATAAATTGGTCTGTTTGGCATTAATTTGGATTAATGCGATGGGTAGAGACCAGTTGCTCACCGAATAGTTTTCTTTTTATAAATCTAGATTATGTTACTAATCGCCTGATTTCATCAGTTTCCTGGGACATGACCAGCTCCAAATTATTTCTTTTCTCAGGTTTCTTCATGATTTTCCTAAATAAATAAAAGACTTTTTCAAAGCATTTTTTTATATTAAGCCTTAGGATTAATATTTACTTGAATATAAACAACCATCCAGTTTCTTTGATTAAAATGAAGTACCCTGTGAAGTTTATTACCTTCATGCGAAGATTTAGATATAATTTAGATTGTGATTGTGTAAGACATACTTTTTTCTTATTCATTACATTTGACACCACTTTACCACAATTAATAAAATTATTGCATAAAGCTTGTGCTAACGTGGTACGATAGCCGCTGATAGTTTCCTCTTTAACAGTTAACGTTGCAGGTAATAATGGGTAACAATTAAAGGTTATCATGCAGATGTTTCAGGGTATTCTAAATCAACTCCCAACATATAATCCTCTGTTGAGTAATCTGGGACATATTCTGGTAATTTATTTGGTGAAATCCATTTAAACCCAAAACAAATTAAGGTTGCGTCATAGTCCAATCATAAAGAGTATTACTTTAAAACAAAAAAAAATCGAAGAATTATGTTTAGTTTTATCATAATCACTAAATATTTGAATATTGTATTAACCCTATCTTTTTGATACCATTGAGATACCACCTCCTACTCCTTATTTTATAAAGAGATGCATATCAATGTCTGCTAAAATATACACGAGATATATGTTGAAACAGAACTCACTCGGAGAGACAGAAATCTATATAATATACTAGAGGAAGCAATTTTATTAAAACATTTAAGACAATTAGACCTGTAAGCCAGTAATATAGGATAGCTGGTTAACCTCAAATCTTTATAGTAACTATTAATGATATGTTCACACTACCTCATGAAATTGGTCAGGTGATTAATTTATAGACGCTTGATATTAGTTACACAATGATACACGAGATGTCCCAAATATCAATGAATTTAATCCACCTTAAAGCAATAAGTTTCGATGACAGTAAAACAATAAAGTTTCCAGAGAAGGTGTATTATATCATAGAAAATAGTAACCAATAACATATTTGTTTAACAATGTTATTAGCTTATATAACTACTTATAATACAATAATTATATATATATATATATATATATATATATATATATATATACACATGATAAAAGATGATGTTTATGGTGAGATTGATGTACTTGAATTAAAATTAACTTTTAAAGGTAGTGAAATATTAGCATTTTTTGGTATATCCTCAGTTTATAATGATGTGTACATAGACATTCGAAATTCTATTTATGGGCTAAATCTTGTTGATGCCAGAATAAATGTACGTTTATTCTTTTCAGGTCGTATCCATTTGTCGCAGCCTCCATTTTAAACACATAGTTAATTACTTCCGTGAAAATAATATTCTTACACCTTTCCAGTCAGGTTTTATTCCAGGTTATTCTGCAGTTAATTAATTAACATAATTGTTTTACGTACTACATAGCAATAGATTTCTGCAAGGAAATTAGAGTTGTGTTTTGCGACATAAGTAAAGCTTTTGGCCGAGTGTGGCATACAATACTTGTTCACAAATTGAACGCTACTGGTATGACAGGAAGCCTTATACAATGGTTCTCCAGCTATCTCAAATAACTGTTCATGGCACAAACAAATATTGTATATAAAGGAAATGGTCACGAATTAATGTAATGCGTAAACTAAAATTCCAACATGACAGGAAATCTTTTGAAACTATATTTACGTCTTTTATACGACCCATTCTGAAATATGGTAATTTGGTTTAGGACAACTGCACATTACTCGATAAAAGTGTTATGTATATTTAATCTATAGTGTGTTTAAATTTTGTCTATGATTGTAAGTTGTACTTTAGATTCTGGTCACTTGTACACAGAGATTTGATTTCAAGGTCAGTCTTGTTTACAGTTAGACTGTTTTTTTCCACTGGATTGCATCATATCCTGTCATGATATTGGTCAAGTTAAAATGTGTATAAATATGGATTTGGTATAATTCATTTCTGTTTTAGATCAGTCGGTGGAAATCCATTTGAGATAGGATTTTATAGTTTGTGCCGTTGAAATCAGATGTAAAACGAGAGGAATTATTTACTTAATATATTCATGGGAATTACTAAAGTGCTCATTGACTTTTGAATTAACACACGACTTTGGACTTTTACAAACTCCTTCAAAGACATTCATATTGTATCACAGTGCCATATCAGGACATTCAAGGCTATTAAAAATGATTCGAAACATTCCATCTATTTGGACTTGTGATTAGGACATTTAGGAACATTTGGAATTTGATTGACAATATTGTAAGTATCTCTTGAATTTCACTTTGGATTGAAGGGAAATAAATTGCTTCTTGATATTACTTACATTGTTGGCTTCGCTTTCTTACGTAATAATGTCAACAATTTTGAATGAGTATAGGCTACAACAAGTCTTTATTACAACTCGTTTCTTCCTTTGGACATTAGACAAGGAACACGTTATATATTAAGACTCGTCAAATGGACCACATTAACAACTTCAAAAGCATATTAAATACCCTCGACACTTATGTTCCCATACACATTTATTGGGGTAGAAGGAAATTTCAAATTCTTCATGCCCGACATCTAACAAATTGCATTTCACTTAATCAACATGTATTTACAAAGAACATAATCGGATCACCTCTTTGTATATATGGATCTGTAAAAGGTGCACAACACCTCTTTTTTCATGCGTTTATTACCAAGAACATCACATCAAACCGTTCCGATCATTCACACCATATGTAATTTAACTTTAAATACCTTCTAGTATGGTGATACAACGCTTCCGTATGAAGTAAACATTCATATTTCCGACGCCCTACATGCATTTATTGACAAGTTAAAAAAAGTTATCTAAGCGCACATGTTACTATCACGCATGCACTTGCACGGGGTCATGAACAGCTGCAAACATCAATTTCCCCAATTTGTTTCCACATGATTAGCCATCGCCTCAGCAACTACTCGCTCTAGAAAGAATCATTGTTTACTTTCAATCTCGCTTTCTGTTCCTTTTTATTTATCTATTTACTTTACTTTTATCCCTCCCCTTTCGTTTATCCATAAATTCTCAACTTTCTACACAATGTTTGACACGTTTTAATTGAAAATTTATCCTTTTAACTTCCTTTTTTATCCTCGAATTTCATCAAATCTCTCGTTGTTCATCCTCCTGCTTTATATACCTTTGTTAAATGATAATGTTTAACCAATGAGCTCTTAACTTTTTATTAAATTATTTTTTTTTGTCAATACAACTTAATATTATCCGCCATATATTCATATATTTTTAAAATGTTTGTATCGTAAAAAGAGACTAACATTATTGGCCATTGGCTGTCGTTCTAATTATTTACCTTCTAGATTGTACGTCTTGTAATTTTCAACTACAAATTGATAAAATAAAACATATTTCAAGTAAATTACGTTTAGAAAAACTAAACCGTTAACAGCACCATCATAGTTGTATTTAAACAAATCAGCCAATCTTGGTTTTGTTGGTAATATTCGTGGCTGAGGTGGTTCTTAAAGAATACGAGATTTTCGCGATTACTTTCTGGATGAAAACAAGCCTGATATTTAGGAGCCGGGTGACAAATCATGGATCTTATTGTGTGACTATAATGTAGATTATTTTAGCACATGGTTTCCAGCATCAGAAGTCGATCATCTGACAATTTTATCTGAATGAACCATGACAAATAAAATATGGACCGGAAAGTTAAAAAGGAAGTATGGTAATTTTAGTAGGACGTGACAGATGTGATCTTGGAGTCGATGTCACAGCATAATCAATATCCGGCTTTTCAATGTAATATATTATGATGCTATAGATGTTAATTAATGTAGTGATACCATACAAGAATTACATGAATATTTAATAAGATTGTGTTTTGCATACAGAACAAGTTATAAGTTATATGGTAATGTACGAAAAGCGGTTATGTTAACTTCAAGTTGCGCCAGTTTTAGTGTAATATTTGTGATGTCTATATGTATAAATATAGTAGTGGTTACCACAGTTATATCATCTGCAATTAATAGCAGTTTAAAACTAGATGGGAAAAAGAATGAAAGCCTAAATTTAGTGACATGCATATGAAACAATTACTTGCATATTTAAACTTATATGATATCAATTAGCATGTTAGGAGAAACACAAAATGTTTTGTTCTTTTCAATGAGTTGGATAATAAAGACATATAGCAAATTGCACATGACCACTGTTCAGTTGATGCTAATAAGCAGAGGGTTGTTAAATTGAACGAAGAAGCAACACCAGACCCTTGTAGTTTCTTTGTTTTGATAAAACAGCTACATGTAGCCTGAAAAATACTGCAGTGGTTTTGACCATTAATATACTGGTAGTTAACATACATTATTATCCTCTAATTTAACATTGGTTTACATCAGTTTACATATTATATACGAGGTTTGAAAAAGCTGAAAATATGAGAAAAGAAAACAACTCATTGATATCTAGTTGGAAAACTGGATGATTTTATATAGCGGTTGCTCCAAAAACTATTATGTAAACAGCAATTTCAGGAATAGGTACCAAAATTTATTTCACAACCAATTGCCCAAAAAACAGAAAAAATGCAGGAAGAAACACAATATCGGCTAATATAAAAATTAGCCGAAACAATAGGACCAGATAATGTCAGCATTAACCACGATTAAAGTATGCCAATCTCCAGGCAATGTTGCCACCGCCTAAACCAGAAGCTCATCTTCAGTAAAATATGCTGGCTGCTCCACCTTTGTCAAGTTGTCTTTCTGTTATTACACAAGAAAATATATCATATTATAACAGTTTAGGATTACGACAATTACCTCAATTATATAATATGAGCAAGGGAGATTTAAAGAACAGTCAAGTAAGTAAACTAGTTGAAAATTTGGAAAGCACAAAGATTCATGAGGCTCTCATAATAAGATAGAGAAGTTAAAATAATTAGCATTCAAGATGAACTTAGATACAAAGACAAAAGTCATGCTGCTTTTTATATGCATAACCTCCCACGACCAGAGTCAAGAAAATCAAGAAACAATCAAGAAGAAAATCAAAAACAATGAAAAGAGACGATCTTGAGAATCTAAAGAATACAAAAGCAACCACTGAAAAACAATCAACATTAAAATGAGTGTTTTTATATCGATAATCAAAAAACAGGAGAAGGATAACACAATTAATTATGACTACGGTGCAAAAATTAAGTGAGCGAAGTCAGATAAATTAACACCCGAGTCATATTTAGGTAAACTATATATTGACCATCAAAAACATTAGAACTGAAACTAGATGCTTACCTTGGCGAGTAATCCAGAAAATAGAGTATGACCTGATTGATTTAATAACCTAAGGATTTCAAACAAGAAAAAACATACAGTAACAAATCTCTTTAAATATTTATAACTAAGATTATAATTTACCGGTTATCCAGGAAACGAAAGGAAGGTAAAAAGAAAAATTCAAAAAGGTTTCTGATATTATTAAATATTATAATACTTCAGACGATTTAGTACAAATATTACAATTATTATGTGCAAGCAAGGACAATGGAAATAATCAGAAAGTACGGAAAAATAAATCATATATATGCTTAATAATTTGTATATTGACAAGATATATATATATATATAAATCTGAATACAAAACATGTGCCAACTACGAATAATCATATTTGATAAAGATAGCATTAACCAATAAATTATTATTTGCTAGTGGAATTGTAATGTATGTAACGTCACACAGTTTTAGAGTTCAATGGTTTGCACTAGTTGTGTTAGATTAGATATTAGCAAACATTATAAAGTAGCACTGACTAGTCCAGAGATCTGGTACGGCTGGTTTAATATCACATCAGCTAATAATATTTTCAGATATTATGATGGTATCAGATAAAAGCATGCCTCAATATATATATATATATATATATATATATATATATATATATATATATATATATATATATATATATATATATATAGATAGATAGATAGATAGATATATACACATGTTACTAAGAAATAGTAGCTGTCGCAAAAGAAAAAATAATGAAGGATCAGTATATGGAAAAGTATTTCATGTCTTAAATAGTGATTTTTTTTCAAAAGTAGCAATTAATTTAGCAAGTCAATTACGAACAATAGCCAAATAAACAATACAACCATTGGCATCTAAGATAGGTTCAAACTCTTTAGAAGTTGCAGCTGGTGCTGTTAAGTCTCAGAAAAAAATTATATTGGAGGAAAAGCAATTGAAACAATAATTAAGAACACAAACAAAATTAACAATAGCAATAGAGGGAACCATGTAAGAATTATCAAATGGTAATACTCGGGTAAAAATGAACTGAAGGATACATAAAAAGTAATCGTTCTCATAGCTGTTGCACTAGTTGCACTGGTTACACTCTTATCTTGGAACAATTGTTTAAGTCTTGTTCACTCAATACCGCATTATTTTTTCGTATACCTCCATACCTCGTGAGGCATACAGAGGAATATATGGATAACACAGATATGGCTTTATACATGTATATATGGAGTACATAGCAACGTAGTATCGAAAACATATGTATCAATTTATCCATACATCATCTCTAGTGTATTTCCTATTAATGTTAATTATCACGCAGGAGCACGGAGTCGTTATAACCAAATTGAATGAGACTAGATATAATATGATTTATGAATTGGTATACTTTTTGTATACTACTGGTATGCAAGGAATATGGATAGCTTTGCTTTAGATGTGTTAGTGATATATTGCATACTTGCTAATACTTTTGCAGAAAAGTTTAGATCCACAGATAACAAAATAACAAAACAAAACAAAAAAAAAATAGCCGAAGTCCATTATGTGTGGTCATGGAGCTATTGAAGTCGATAGTGTTACAAGACAAGGGTATTATCAGCATAGATGGACGACCAGTAGAGGACAATAAGACCATTGATTCTCTCCAGGACCGAACGACTTATGTATGTATGTATGTATGTATGTATGTTTGTATGTATGTATGTATGTATGTATATACATGTCGTTTAAGCGCACCTCAGCACAATAGTGACTATATGGTGCCAACTAAAGAAAAAGTTCGAAAAATGTAACATAAATGAATTGCACAAATATTTAGGATGATAAACCCTACAAAACAAATTTAAACACTAAGTACAACAAGGAAAAAAAAAAAAAAAAAAAAAAAAAAAAAAACGTAATGATGTTAAAGTTCTGAAAGATGTATATAAAATCGCTAAAGGTAGAATATTTAAAATATGTTCAAGTTACTGTAAAATTTCTTTTACATAAACTGCATTCCCTCAAAATGTCTAAGATTATCTATCGTGGAACATCATCATACAGTTTATTAATTCAGTTAACTGTAAAAATAATTTTAAAAAAACGTCTGTCTCACAGGGTGGACTAATTTGTTTCACTGACGTTGGGCAGTGGCATGGTATGCACTCTGGTCGAGGTTCACCCTTCAAGAGGTGTGCATGAGTCCGGTATGTGTGTACGATACGCGATCGGCATAATACCACCTAGTCACTGCGATTTGTTGTATGCGGGATTCCACTCTCTAAAACTTGGTTTGACGCTTGAAATTTGATTGTGGTGTTTTCATCCCACATATTTTGGCAAGGATGACAAACATGTTGATGTATACGATATTTATGATCAGCTCATGGAATCTTCCATTCCGAAACGAGTGACATCAGGGCAGATTTGGCCGCGTTATCTGACATGTCATTACCCTTCGTAATATGTGACTGGGCAGCCAGTATTCCAATATATTTGCCCATATCGTACGAGCACATTAGCTGGTCAGATTCCAAATTCAGCAAGGCTATCAATGTGAAAAGGGAATCAGAAATGGTGATATTTAAAAAAAAAATATTTTCTAAGAGAGAGAGAGAGAGAGAGAGAGAGAGATAGTCTTCAAAGTAGTTCAGAGCCTTAGTATGGCGGTAATTACGGCAGTAAAAATTGGAGATGTATCCAGTAACCGGCACGAGATGGTGCCATGAGGTTTTACAGCTGCAACTCCAAATTTGTTTCCATATTTCGACCCGTATGCCCACCTACGACTGGAGGTTCTGGTTTCATTGAATTTACTTTGGAAAAGGAGAGGATTTGTTAAGAACATTTCAAATTCGCAATGGTCCAATATTATTTGAGAATGTTCTAATAACCAAGATGGTGATTTGAAAATACAGTATTGTGCAATATTTCAGCACTATTTTTTGTTTTGGCTACTTCTAGGTGAGGACGAATTTGTATGCCAAAATGATGAATCAAACGTGGTTTCTGAGTATACAAGGTTTTGAATTTAGGCCTAAAGACGATCTAATATGCAGGAATAGATTGATTAGAATATAGTTTGGTATTATATTTAAGAGTAAATTTCTTTCGTCATACCCCATATACAACATTATGTGCATCTTCAGGACAAGCACCGTGCGTATTACCAGCTCCTAATCTCACCTTTCGCAATTTTCACTCATTATACCTTATTTATTAAAGTGTATTCTAACCTAAATAGGTAAACACAAATATGTACATATCGAGAAGATGTTTAAGCAATTTAACTGAAAAGATCTCCGCTTCCGTTTGATATGCTGACGTGTGATGCAATTATGTATTGGATTGAAATATTGAACTCATTGTGCTATATTTTCCCGCTTGCTAGGTATTATGTATTTACCGTACGGCGACATCTGTACTATTTATTCCATATGAGAAACACCAGAGTCTTTCAAGGAAACTGTAAGCAACAAAGACAATAACACTCATCACAAGAACAATGATTCGTATATATTTGATCATAAGAAGACTGATACAAATCATCAAGCTTATGTTGTCTTTGTTTCTCAACATTTTCTTTACAATCAGCATCGGTTAACTCAAGCATGCCATCATCATCGTAATCGACGCATATAGACAAAAAAGCATGATCGATGTTGTTTAAGTACTCTGTCATCAAATATTGTTATTTGAATCAATAATTCAAGTAATCAAGTCTGTTTTATTTGTTTCAATTAAACTAACTGGTTTCTCTCTGGTCACGTCTAATTCATCAGTTACATTCGATCAACTAACTTGAACAGATAATTCCTTTCAGCAAATGCTATACTCTCGAATTATGACTGTAGCTGCATTCATATCTATTACGTTATATTGGTGATTTACAAATTTTGATTCTGCTCCCAAATTTTATTTTATATGCTGATCTCGACTTATTAGGTCCTTTTATAAATTTAATTTTAGTGATCAAAGCATAGTTATCTTCTGAATAGATTCTTTTTCACTATAAAGCCCATCTTCAGATTGTTCTTTTTTTATGTCTAATGAGTAATCTCATTTTGGGGATTTACCTCTAATTGGATGAAAAAATAGTAAGGAGAAGATCTTGGATGACACATACTGATATTGGTAGATATTGCCTACAATACTGATTTTCTCCCTTGAATGATATATGCTGCAAAACGTTTATTATGTGTAACTTGTCTTCAGCAAAACATGATAGAACGTAGCTAAATCCATAATCGATAAGCAATGTCGGGTGTTGTGTCAGTTTACAAAATATCCGCAACTCTTTTGTTTCTTAAATTCTTCACCCAGGGTAATAAAGACAATTGTATTGATACTAAGACCTACCGAGATACTCCTAAGTTGGAACAATAAAAAAAAATCGTAAAGTAATATAAATCCCTGAAAAATGTTACTTTTTTCCTCGTTTAATTCAGTTTTGTTTGTATTTATGTTTCTACCTCATTTCGGTTTTAACTGTAAATAGATTCAAATCTTTCCACTGCATTTTAAATTATCTTGATTAGAAGCAATATTAACTATTCCATTAACAAACGGAACACAATAGAGTACACTTTTATTACTAAACTCGTTCAGACATTTACATTACTGATGAATAAACAGTTATCAAATACGTCCAACTTTCTCAAAGCCCATTTGTGAAGATATTCCACGTTGTGTGATTTGCCTTAAGGGTACATGTCTCGGCTCGATCAAGACTTTATCTGAGAGTACATCTGCATTATCTTGCCGTTCATTCAACTGAGCAATAATCTGGGCCGTGATAAATAAATCTGGGGGTTGCATGCGTCTGGCACAAACAAAAGTATGATGCTGTTTTCTCTTTGTGCTATTGATTTGATCGACGAAAATATATAACGTTATTTTTCCTGACTAATATTGGGACGGAATTGATTTGTAAAATAATATATAACTAAATATACTGAGCCTTTAATTTCCTCTTTTTTGCAGAGTGACATGTAATTATTTGTTCATTTTTCTTTACTCTTTTCATATCTTCCATTGTAATTCAAACTCAGTCTTATGCTTGTTACGCAATTGTTACATCTCTGCTGTTATGTAATTCGTTTGTTCTATCATTTTTTCTATGTTGTATTTATAACATATTAAGCCTAATTATTGTGCTTTGGACGCATGAATTCTGCACGATTCTACCATTCTATTTTAATAGTTTATTTTTAATTACCGCTAGATATTAAACGAATATTCTGTAACAGGTGTATATTAAATAATCTGTATATCCACCCGCTATGAAAGGTATGCGGGTTTTAACTTCCTCTAGATGGTGTACAGATTCTTTCCCTATGAACTAATGTTGGTTAATTTTGTGACAGTTCTTTGTAAAAGATTTAGTAAAAGGTAAATGATAAACAATATGAAGAACAAAATTGCATAGCTGAGTATTTGTGTGACTTGTTGAATGAAGTGTGAAAGAAGTTTCAACATTCTAATGATCGAATCATCATATGTGTAGTTTGCAGTATCTATTATTTTGTTTGGAGTTAGTATACCAGCAGCTTGAAATCTTTCACAATCCATTTGTTTTCAGCTATTTTAAATGTAGAGAAAATATTTTCCTTGCTTGAGTGAGTAACGATTTTAAGAGTCTTCTGGTAACAATTCTTTCAATTTAGGGTGTTTAATTTTCTTTATTCGGTTTAACGTTTCCCCACACTTGATTTATATTTGTGTAAGTGACTGAAATTTGAGAGTCGTGGTGAAGATTTCTTAAATAGGGTTCTTTTCCAGAAATTCAAAACAAACACAGAGTAATGTCTCGCAGTGCGAATGGGGTTCCAATAAGCTACTACTTCCCATAGTGCAAAATAATGGGACGCTGTACTGAGTAGCCGCTTCAAGAACAAATTGGTTAGCTCTCTGTACGTCTACAAGGCCTGTCTAAGTTTGACTGCCCACAAACACGACACGACGCTAGGCATGGTGGTTGACAAAATGCCGACTACTTTCTTACTACGATTCTCACAGAAAACCAATTGCAGCACATCATCAGTTCGTTTGTTCTTTGAATACAGCTTGATTACCTCCCTTGGTTGACGTAAACAAATTATGTTTGTGCGAGAAACATCTTGGCATATATTAGACATTAAAACCTAAGTAGAGCTTACTTAACTAGAAAATCAAGCATTTTTATATAATTAAAAAAAAAAAAAAAAAAAAAAATGTGTTGTCCAAAGTTTCACCGATCTGTTGTCTTAGACACTTTTCGGGACTCTGCTGCCAGTATATATTATTTTAATTATTTTTTTACCTGCCACTACGTATGACAAAAATGTAAGGTTTGCTATTTTTGCTGTTGATTTAGAATCGCTATTTTCCCTGCAGCCATGCTTTGGTCGTTGTTCTTGTCGTTGTTTTGGTGATGGTGACGAACCCCGCTTCTTCTGAATTTAGATCTAACAGCCTTAGGCCAACTCCCTAACAACTTTGAACACGGCAATAATACCGCAACGAGAAAAAAACGTGAGCACTCTTATTAGTGACCGGTGACTATCACACAGAGCTTAAAACAGTGTATACGTGTATATGTATGTATAAAGCCTTAGGACTCATGCAACGGAGCAATTATTACAAAACAAAAGAATGCAATATACACAAGGTTGGAGCAATATGCCCTAAGTTGTATTTTGGGACTTTATTCTATGCAAATGAGAACCTGTGAACCTAAGAACACTAAAGTTCTTCGGTTGGCAGGTCTGACAAACTTAAGTGAGTAGGTGCGTGCGTATCTGACTAATATGCTGTCTTAGAGTTTTCATCTGCAAAGTTTTGAAACAACGACACCTTTGTGTGGGTTATAACATGCAACTGCTCTAAATCACTAAGAAACTGAATCTTATAATGTTGAGGCAATAGCATCTAATTCGTAACTGTGGCCGCAGGTGCCGCACATGGTCTATATATTTTAATATGCTAATATGCTTACGATGTCTCTGTCACACTGTTCGTTTGATCTTTTGACACATCTGACGGCCACAAGTGCCCCATTCTCCATGTCCTGGTAATAAGCCACATCCTATTCAAATAAATATGCGTATATTTAGATTGGAATGTAGGAAGTCAGTTATGTAGGTATTTAAACATGTATATATTTAGGTAAGTATGTAGGTAGATAAGTATGTGAGTTGAGTGCACTTAGTTTGATACTTAAGTAGCTATTTGCGTTGTTTGCGGTGTGTAACTGAAACGGTAATAAGGCTAAAGCGCGATTATAAACGTGGATGATTAGTTGGTGTGGTGGTGGGTATTGGTAGGATACGTATATAGATAAACAAGTAAATTTGATGATGAGCATCTGTGTTAGGTGCGTAGGTAGGCAAGCTCTTCAAAGTTTTAGTTATGATCATGCGTTTCAAGAAATATCAGAACATGAAAACTTTTTACTACGTAAGACTCTTTTTAAGCGCCATATATGGACTAGAAATTATGGCAGCGCTGAGGGGGAAGCATGGTATCTGACATGAGACCAAGTTTCTGGTAAATTAAAAAGCTGTGGATATAATGAGCAAACCTGTACAGTGTTACTTGTTACGATGCATCTTGAAAGAACAATCGAATGCAGGAAGTGGCTAGAATAAAGGAATTTAATTAATGACAAAAGTTGGGCCATCTATAGGGTTGTTGGCAACTTTTCAGTGATATTCTTTTACCCTGGATATAGTATTTTATTGAACTGAAGATTATTCGTCTGAATCTTATACAATACACGCTCAAAGCTCTGCTTTGGTTGGGCTGAACCATCTGCAAAGTATTTTGCTTACAATGCTTTGGTTTTCTTTGATCATGGAATGGTCCGTCGATGTGTAAAGAAACCAGAGGGAAAGATTAATTCGTTGTGAACTAGCGATTACTTAAAATTATTAGAATATTTGTTTTTAGGAACTAATCCAAAACATTGTTGTTACTAACTAAAACTTAAAAAAGGAAAAAAAAATAGATACATGTTTTAACATTTGATTTATTTACTAATTTACTTTTACCAAAAAATGGAAATCTATATCGTGGATTTTATCAATCGAATTTATGGTAGGAAAATGTGAGTTTGATAATTTGGAAATGTCCTGTTATCTTTTAAAGGGAAATTGCCTGCTTTGGGTTCTTTTTGATATTGGAATTTGAGTATTCACGGCCGGCAAATCCAATAGGTTTCTGTGGATTTTCCTTTCTCCGTGCTCCATTTTGAGTTATGGACGATTGCAATCAGGATTATATAACTGAAAGTGTGCTATGGGTAAAAGAGTTGTTACTTCACCTGGCTTCTTTCCATATTTTTGCAGTCTGAAATTCCGATCACTGAAGATTCATTTTAATATTTAATTTCTTTGTTTCTGCACCATATTGGATGCTGCATACCTTACTTGTAATGCGACTGATCATATTTTCTGTGTTGCATGCTATAGTGTCTACCAAACTTTTCAACTGAGACTGTACTGGAAAATGTGTTTGTTTCTTTCATGTGCTAGCACGTCTTGCATCTTTTGTTTCCTCAAGGCTATGATTTCCCACATGTTGTTTGATTTGAAAGTGAGTTTAAATTAGCCCTGAGTACCGTCTCTCTCAATTTGTGTAATGTCTAAGGAATCCTTCAACTGGTTTGTAAGGAAAGATTTTAAGCGGTTCACACAATGCAATGACTGGCCAGTGCTGTTAAATGATGCGACCTACTTGAGGGTTAGCTCGATGGAACGTGATAATGAAGGGTACTCGTTCCACGTTTTGTTTCGTTTGTATTTTAGGTCAGCACGGTTTCTTTTCAATTACATGAATATATTTTGGTCCCTGTAATATATAACATATGTAAGTGCAATGTAGCCAGCAAATTAGAGGAACAGTTGATCTTGTGTCCTTGTAATCATTATCATTTTTTGTCTGCAGTAGAGATGAATCACTTTTATCAGGTTGATTTTTTTTTCTAGTGTAGGTAGGTAACCTTTAAAATAATCGTGTAAATGTGCCCATATCTCAGAACACACTGCAAGAATGCAACCAGCATCACTATTATCAGATTATCAGGTATATGAAACTTTTGTTCTTGAAATCATCGAGTTTGTTTGTCAGTTTTCCCTCTGCTTTGTATGATGGGAAAATGTTAGCACATTGCACAGTCATTGCCATTATTGATATGTATATATTTAATGAATAATCTGTAATGTTACCACTTGCATCCACATACAATTCGTGATTTACTTTAGCATATCTATATGATATACGGAAAATACATTCAATCATCAAGTGCAAATCTTTTTTTATTATATTAAGTTTAACACCATTTAGATTTAAACAAGTATCACGTGCTAAATCTGCTGCAGTGTAATAATGTCAAGTGCTAGTTTTGTAGTGCTTCATACATACATTATCATAAAAAGTATGTATATATATATATATATATATATATATACATATATATATTTATATATATTCATGTAGATTGTCTAACCTTTTAAAATTGATTCTAGCATCACATCTTTTACATACTAATGACATGTAATTGTCATGTAGATTACATTACATTTTAAAATTGAATCTAGAATCAAATCTTTTTCATATTGATAATCATCATTGTGTATGTTTGAATCTATAATTGATTAGTAGCAATTTCCTTTGGATTGTAAAGATGTTTCAGTAAACTTTTCAAAGCTATCCATGTATTTGTATGGCTAACTGTCTTTTTGAGGGAACGGAAGTTCCATATGTTAAAAGTGTTTCATTGTTTTGAGACAGTTTGTATGGTTTAAATTCTTAGCCAACTGTGCAAGATGTAGCTCATGTCTCGAGTGAATGAACAAAGATATGTGTTTTATATATTTATCATTCAAGTTGCAATTGTTATGATTGGGGCCTATATACATTCCAATCAAATGATAAGAGTTATAAACTTTATCGTTTGTACTTTACTTTTCTCGCATATATGACCAATGTCATTTTGAATTGTTTATTTTTTTTGGATCTTCTATTCATCTATGAGCACCATAAGTTTTGCCTGTTTAGGTTTTAATTCGTCATAGAATATGTTTGCTATCTTGCACAATCACTGGTAAAACACCTTAATATAATAAGAATTGTGTATTGCCTTCATATGGATGCAAAATCTTGAAGGAAATTGTTTATATCTTGTTTGTTTTCTGAGGGGTGGAGTTAATTTTTATCAGTTCAGGATATATCTGTTTGATAAGTATCGCTATTATATTTTACTGGTGCAAAATACGGAGAATGGAGACTGTGATCATTGTATACTGAGAGATTTAAAATCAACATAAACAGCAAAAAGGAACCTTATGCTTATGATGATAATTTTGCATTCTACAAATGGCCACTATTGTGGCATTATATATTTTGAGTTGTCTACACTGTATCATACTTTATTGTGTTATGTTAACTTTTCTAGTGTATTGCAATAATCAGAAATTTGTACATGTACAATTTGGATCGACATTAGCCTTAATACATCTTTTACTTCAACGCAATGGGTAATTATTGACATGGCATGAATCGAACATGATCAACATGCCAACACGTCTAACTTTCTATTCCTAAGTTACTCAGCTTTAATTCAGTTTCTCTTCATATCGCTTTCCACCCCTTGACAACATGCCATGCATATTTGCAGATATATCAACTTTTGTCTCAAATTTGCTTATGTCCTCGGTTTTCATCGTGGTTCTACTAAACACACTTGATTACTTTCTCGAAATGTGATTTTGTTGTAAAGTATTTAAATTGATTTTACAGCATAGAATAAAACTAAACTGCAACTATTTAGCACGACCATGCTAGCTATTTTGTTCTTTGCCCAAACAGCCAAATATATATAAATCTCTCTCTCTCTGTCTGTCTTTCTGTCTGTCTGTCTGTCTGTCTGTCTATCTCTCTCTATATATATATACATATATTGAAACTGAATTCTAATTTTCCGAAAAATGTATTTTATTCCAGTATAACTCCATGCTATGAACAAATTCATGCGAAACTTTTTAATTACCACTGTAGAATATGTGACCATTTGCATTTTTTCGATGAATCTCTAAGTCTTTTCGTGATGATTCTGTTTTGGCTTGGCTTATCTCTAAGTCTAGATTATGTTTAGATTAAAGCCTTAATTTTCTTCTCATATGCTTTGGAATCAATCAATCATGTAATGAAGTCATCATCATTGACTTTGTAAAACAAAAAAAAAAAACAAAAAGAAAAAACAAAAACAAAAAAAAAATAAACAACAGTAAAACAATATTTTCTATACGTATTTAACTATTTTGTACTGTTTTCCTCTGTTTAATTATAATCGTTGATTTATTTGTATTTCATTTTTATATTTTTTTTATTTTCTACTTTTTTCAATTGTTTGACGTTTACATTTTTTGACGTGATTATTTCAAGTTTAAAATTATTTTATATTGTTTATTTTAAATATTTCATTTTTAATGCATAAACTTTTTAAACTTGATTTTTTACCCCTTATCATTATTTTTTTTTTGCAAAATGCGCACCTCACGCTTATTCCTCACTTGCTTATTTTTCTGATATTCTCATTGGTTTTGTCATCCTCTACAACAACATTTTGTCTCGTGCATGATGTGTTAGTTTCCAACGTAATGAACTTACTTTTTTGTACAATCGCCACTTATTTTTATAGAAATATTTATTTATGACATCCCATATAATACATTTTATTATATTTCTTTTTTTTTGTTGGTATAATAGTGTCTTGTTTTGGCTTACTTTAGATAATGAGTGAGACTTACATATGAAGAAGGCTTATTTCGATTAAATACTATTATTGTGTCCATTGTCTTAAAAAGAAATGAAAACAAGTATGGTTTATTTGAAAACATATCTTTTGTGTGAAATATCTTTACAAGTATACAAGCCCTATCTGCGATTTGGTTTTAAAACCAGTTGACGCATATAAGTACCTTATTTTTTATCTTTACTTTTGCAATGTTCTCATTAGTTTCACTTTATTTTATTTTTAAAATCTACAAAACATAAGTTATGTGCAGGTAAAAATGAAGTTACTAATACTATCAAGTGATCTCCCTTTGACTATTATTTTTGCATCAATAGAAAAATCAATAGCATGCTAGTATGGTCCTAGAATTAATTTTTTGCAAGTGTTTCAGAATCATAACCATGTGTGTTTAGGAAACTGTACAAGTGTTTCAGAAATCTGAACCCCATGTGTTTGAGAAACAAACTTTATGAAACAGAGTTCCGTGGGATTTTTTCAAATATATGTTATATGTGTTACAGAAGCCCCTTATATATACCACTATCAGCTCATGTATCTTTAGCATGGCAGTGAGTAAGAGCACAATATACTTTTGTTGTTATCAGTTGAAAGCTTACCTCCTTTTCGAAATTTGCTGTTTTCACCAGAACGGATTGACCGTCTTTCGATTTTCGTGCAAAATAGATGTCAGCATTTGGATCAATGTCATAGTTCCTCTTCAAATTTAAGGTTATATCACCAGACACGCGCCTGAGATTAAAGGTCAACTGTTCGGGGTGATCAAGGTCACCTAATGTTCGTTTGTCGGACGAGAATCTTGTAGTCACATCTTTCAGCCAGACCGTTTCGAACCTTGTAGGTGCTGGCAAAACGGAGATAAGAAAATGGTTGAGAAAACAATGTTAACAAACGAAAGATCTTGATAGATAGAGTACTGGGCAGTCGGTTACTTTATTTTAGTCGATATAAGGATAAAGAAAACTAATTAACACATGTTGAAAGCTTCGCATATTTGTCAACCATGTATACCTATCAGGCATCTTCCTAATAAGTGAACAACGTTTTGTAATAATAATAATAATAATAATGATAATGACCATTTATTTCCAGAATCAAGTGTACAAATGTCTTTTTAAAAATGATTTTATTAAGAGAGCAATGACAACTGAACCAAAGGCGTCACAAAAATTTCATTAATTTTTTGAGGAAAAAAAAATACATTTAAAACTTACTTTCATTTGGCACCATATGGCCATTATTCTGCAGAGGTGCCGTTACACTTTGATACATGCATACATGTATAGTTAATAATCCAATAACATAACAACGGATATATTTTTTTCATGAAAAAAGAATCAGTTCCAAAGGTGCTTTTTCCACTGTAGCGATACAAGTTGTATCGCCACTGTGGCAAACCAGTTTTCTCCGTCTGATACATCAAAATATCTTATTATAGAATATGCAACTTAAACTATAATATTAGCGTTTGAACAGGAGTACTGTGAACGCCACATAATGCGCGCACCCCGTGTTTAAATGTCATCTATGTAGATAACTGCAATATTTTAGCAGAAACCATTTTCTTCCGTGTCCTTGACTTTCGCCTTTGACTCTGAAATCAACGGGCTTTTACCTTAGCCTCAACAACCCATAACGTTAGAGTAAGATCGGTGATGTTGAACTAATTTTATGGGGGAGAAACAATTTTCTTCCTTCGCTCTTTGACCTTGACATTTGACCTTTTGACCTAATCATTAGTCATCCACTAGGAATGCCTGAGATTTGTCATATAGAACTAATGTTATTGTAAACAATTCGTAAGTTTAATCTCTCAATCTAAGCGGCCTTGATCTTTAACATCTTGACAACAAAATCAGTAGGATCCTTCCCTACATGAAGTGCAAGCGACAACACAGTTTTGTTTTCTTTTTAACCAGTAATGATGGAGACCTCCTGTTATTATGCAGAAACTATTTTTCTTATTTCAGTCAGAGGGACCTTAACCTTTGACTTTTAGAGCTAACAATTTTTACGGCTCCTCCTTTCCCTAAATACAAGGCAAAGTTTTATGTCTGTAGATGATGAAAACTGTGATTATTGTGTGGACACGTTTTCTTCTTTAAGTCACGGTGACCTTGGTAATGACATTTTGACTCAATCTTAATAGGTTTCTTTCCTATCTCAAGTACAAGCTATACAAAAAGTTGTGTAACTGCAGATTGTGAAAAATATGAGTGATTGTGCGGAGAGTGTTTCCTTTTTCAGGCACAGTGACTTTGACGTTTTGAGCCCGAAATCGATAGGGTTAATCCTTAACTCAAATGCAAGCCATATATAAAGTTTGCTAACTGTAAATGTGGACAACTTAATTATTGTGCGGAAACCAACTTGGTAACATAACGGAGGCACTGACGGACGGACAAGATCATAACGTAATACTCTCCGCCTTATGGCAGGCATATGAACACGAAAGAAAATTGATGGGCTAAGTAATCCTAATGTCCCATTTTTTAACAAAACGTGAATAAAATTATACTGAATGGAACAATGAAGGTAACAAGATGTAGGTTAGAATATTTTCTTAATTTCAGTAAGGTAAAGTCTTCTGATAAGCCATTGCACTTTAAAAGCAAAAGGTTTTGTAAACAAATGTATCAATTGCATCAATCTAATTATAAAGATATATTAGTCTGAAAGTCGTGCTAACTTCAAACTTTAAAAGTTCCCATCACCGCCATTTAGGCATCATGGGATTGCTGACAGCTTTGCAAGAACTACATGCCTTCAAACGTGAAGAGTTTGACTATATGTAAAACTACATACCTCAGAAATTGAAGCGTTTGAGAACAAAAGTGCACCCTTAAGTAGGAGCAATTTTATGTTTACGTAAACACATGTTCACACATTTTTAAGAAGACTTCTACTTAGATCAAATTACAATCAAGATATATATATATATATATATATATATATATATATATATATATATATGACGTTAGCAAGTCATCACAACAAAGAAATGGGGGGTAAGTGTTTGTAAAAATTTTCCTGCACACTTAACATACATATGTCTCCACCAAGACGGTCGGCTTTGGGAAAATAAACAAACCTGCGGAGTGGATAGCCATATAGCAGAGGCACCTTACTTATCTAACCATATACCATTTTATGGGACATACTAAATTTCTTTATCACGTTTTAAAACTCTGTTAATATAAATAAATATGAAATTTCTTTATTTGCTTCATTATTGTAATATCTGTCAACATCTCTAACGTATTTTTTTCTATTTCATAGATGCTGTAACACCTGCCATAACTGGATATACATCCAAGATTACATTTACTTTAGCAAAATCAAATAAACCTGCAATATCACAACGCGTATTACACGTGTGTTTAACACTGGATATATGACACATATGATCAATAAATGCACTTTTTTCTAAAGATGTATCTATAATGGTGATGATTGCTACTACTACTGCTGCTGCTGCATCTACTACTACTACTAGTATTACTAATGTTGGTGTGCATGCAAAGTTGCATTTTTAAGTGCAGTTTTAAGTGTATACTGAATGCATTCATTCATACCCAAAACACAAGCATATTTAGTATGTTTGTTACTTCCATTTATTGCAAAAATATGCATGAGAAAATGGCAAATAAACAGAATGTGAACATACTCGATATACAGATTTGTAGTGCTTTACGAATTATGATATAAAAACTAGAATCTGCCGATAATTGTTTTAATTGCAAGTCTACTTATTCTGACTATTATGTTAAAATGTAAGATGTCAATAATTGTAGTAAAAAAAGCGCGTTTCAATCAGGGTCCATGAACAATTATGACATTTTTTCTAATTCAATTTTATCATGAACTCAGTGTTAACATAAACATGGTAGGCAAACAACAGCGTGTATCAGAGCGTAAATCCATGTTTCGCTTCATGGTAGGGTCAATTACGCTGTTTAAAAAACTTGGGCAAATATTTGCTTAGTGTAGCTTTGACTATTCGTTTGATCTTGCCTAAAATCTAAATGCTATTTGCAATTTTTCACAGTATGCAATCGGATAATACCAAAATTTCTTTGGGTGCAATAATAATATGTCAGCGAAGAGGGGCCATTTAGTTACAGACAAGCTGATGAGATCTTTATTTTCCTTTAATTCTTCCGGTTTGCTTTTGATTATATATATATATATATATATATATACATATAATCGTTAGCATATGCATATGTATATAGTCACACAGCTAAATGTAACACTATTTTGGGTACCAGAACATGTATTATTTGACATTACTATATACGTTATCGATGGCGGACAACATCGATAAACCATGGTTCAGATTGCCCAGACAGGAACAAAATTTATTTCTGATTCTTCATTATCCGTTTGAAGCGGATGACAAAATCTATAGTCACAAAAAAGTATGAAACTACAAAGACCGGAATTGTTCTACATTTAGATGTATGAATATATATATATATATATATATATATATATATATATATATATATATATATATATATATATATATATATATGTATCCAGCTCTGAAGCAAACTATGAAAATGAAAGGAAAGTAAAGGTCTCACCAGCTTCCTTTTCATAGTAACAAAATAGCGGTCCTTCACTGACAAATCATCAGCAATTTTGGTATTAGCGGCTTGCATAGTGCAGTGGTGAATAGTTTCATTTTCCCAAAATCTGCTCAAAGTTAGTAAAAATGTGTTAGTTCTGAAATGGAAACAAAATAGAAATAACACATCTAACACACACACAGACACAGCCGTCAATAAGACTGAGATACTTATATACATACCTGATCGAATAGATGCCAAGAGAGCAACGCCAAAAATAAATAAACCTTTTTTCATTGTCAAGACTGGCTGGTGACTATGGAAATACTGATGGGTTTATCTACTAACATCTAGGTTATATATACTATTGGTTAGGAATAAATTATGAAGGTCAGATCTAATTTGTTCCGGTCACCACTCAGGACTAATTTGTTTCGGCCACGTATCGACTTTCTTATGGAAACTATTGGTCGATACTTTAGTCATACAGACAATAACAACTTCGTTGCAAATATTACGGAGTTATCGGGTTAACGTTTGTTAACTATAGCAAAGCTTGTTAAAAGGGGATCGTGGGAAAACATTGATTCCAGCAAGGTCCTAATTCAAACATTGTGCTCATTTATTTAATAGCAAGAACCGCTATCATAACCAGATTAGAAATCAAATAAAAAAATTCACGTCTGAAATCTGGAGAAGAATTGCAAAGATAGCAAAGTTTTCTCAAACACTTTATCTTTGCACATAAACTTTTGAAAACCCTTATAAAAAAAGCAACACAAAAATTAAACAAATAACGATTTGTTTTTTGAATGACGGTAACATCATGTGTATTTCTTACTAAGTGATAAATATACATATGTCAATGATATTAATTTATAATTCAAACTCTTTTCTTAAATAATTCATAGTTAACAAAATAGAAAAAAAAAACTCATGAAACAAATATGCATGTAATATTAAAGGGGAATTAGAAAGAAACGAACACTTTTTTGCACCTCATAATGTATGTATGTATGTATGCATGCATGCATCTATGTATGTACGCACGTGTTTTTATGTATGCATGTATGTATACCTGTAAGTATGCATGTATGAATGTATGTATGTATGCATTGGTCTATCTGTCTACCTGACTATCTCTCAGTATGTATGCGTTTATGCATGTACTTGAAGGCAATATGTATTTGCCTATGCATGTATGTATGTATGTATGAATGTATGTATGTATGTTTGTCTGTATGTATGTATGTGTGTGTGTATGTATGTATGTATGTATGTATGTATGTATGTATGTATGTATGTATGTATGTATGTATGTATGTATGTATGTATGTATGTATTTATGTATGTATGTATGTATGGTTGTATGTATGTATGTATGTATGTATGTATGTATGTATGTATGTATGTATGTATGTATGTATGTATGTATGTATGTATGTATGCATGCATGCATGTACGTACGTACGTAAGTATGTATGTATGTATGTATGTATGTATGTATGTATGTATGTATGTATGTATGTATGTATGTATGTATGTATGTATGTATGTATGTATGTATGTATGTATGCATGCATGCATGTATGTATGTATGTATGTATGTATGTATGTATGTATGTATGCATGTATGCATGCATGTATTTATGTATGTATGTATGTATGTATGTATGTATGTATGTATGTATGTACAAATGTATATATGTACTAATGTATTTATGTATGTATGTATGTATGTATGTATGTATGTATGTATGTATGTATGTATGTATGTATGTATGTATGTATGTATGTATGTATGTATGTATGTGTGTATGTATGTATGTATGTATATATGTATAAATGTATGTATGTATGTTGGAAATTAACTTTGTTAACTTCACCGCCGCTGTCGCCTGAAAAGTGAATAGTATATCACTCCATCTTTATGCTAGTGTAATAATAATAATAATAATAATAATAATAATAATAATAATAATAATAATAATACTAGCGTGTGCCTTGGGGGTTTGTAGAGGTGTAATATTTAATTTTCCAAATAAACTGAAACGCAACACAAGTGTTAAAGTACACATAGTCCAAGCACAGGGGCTAGTTAACTGTACAACGGTGTCCTGTCATGCGTTAAAGGCCACCAGCACGTGGCATCACAATCCGTTATAAGCGAGTACACATGCCTATTTGGGCGACGTGTGCTTTATTCAGTAATTATGTTATAGGTAACGCAGCTCTTAGCCTTTCACCTTTGTTGGGCTTATTACAGATATTAGCTTTCTATTTAAGAAAAATACAAATATATCTTGTATACGAGGACTCTTTCTCTAGTTAATTATGTTGGTAAACTTGTATTCATTGTTTCCCTGTCTATACATTCCTTTTTCAATTTAAAGATTCAAAACAAATGTGCGTGTTTTGGAAAAGAAATAGCAGAACAACCCCTATATAGCAGAAAATTTCATTCAGCTGATGTGCCATTTTGGGAACAGCTGAAATCCAATAGAAATTAGCAAACATTTACACATCGTAAACACTTTCGCTTCTTCATCAGTGCACTAATCTTTGATGGTCATATTGGAAATATCATACACAATGGTTTCCTGCTGACGACCCTGCCATGAGTGAAGGTCCACCAGCACGTGGTATCTTAATCCATTATAAGCGACCACACATGACTATTTGCGCGTTGTGTTATTTATTGAGTAATTATTTTATAGATAACACAGTTCGAGGCCTTTTATCGTTTTGTTTGGCTTATTACTGATTGTACCTTTCATTTAAAAAATCTTTTTTTTTTATTCGCGGATTCTTTCTCACTTTAATTGTTTGTAAACTTGTATTCATTGTTTTCCACTCCATACTTTCTTTTTCTCAACTGAAATATTCAAAAAACAAACAAACAAAAAACAAACGAAAAAAAGAGAACAGCTCGTACAGCAGATAATTTCGTTCATCTGATGTGGCATTTGAAAAACAGCCGAAGTCCAATAGAAATCAGCCAACATGTTGAAATCCTAAACATTCTCGCTTCTTCATCAGTGCACTACTTGTTGATATTCGAATTGTAAATAGCATACAGGTCAGTGTATTCTTTACACTTGAGTATTTTAATATGTTCCGATTGATCAGCAATGTTCTATTGTGGCTATTAAGTTCTTACTGTGCCAAGAAGGATCATTACTACATATGTTTAAACTCATTCATATATCGGATTTCAATTGGAATATAGGGTTTTTATGTATGTACGTTAAGACCGACTCTGTCTCTGTCTCACTGTCTTTCTGTGTGTCTGTATGTCTGTCTCTCTCTTTGTCTCTCCCTTTGTCTCTCTCTTTGTCTGTATGTATCTCTCTTTCTCTGTCTGTCTCGCTCTCTCTCTCTCTCATGGAGCTTATGTTCCGATATAACGCAAGTTTGATCGAGTATCCTCTGCACGGTCTTTCTATTTTAAAAGAAAAATAGCACGTTATTTGTATCTAAATTTCAGGCTATACACAGGTGGCATATGAGAAAAACAAATAATATATAAGTGATGACAAACGGTTTTTTATATATAATGTGATGCGCTTTTAGGGTACAAATTAAAAACATGTCTTTTCACTATTTAGGCATACGAACTGTAAGATACTTATCACTCGTCATTCAGATCGATATTCGTAATTTTGAGAAAATAATAAAATATTATATAGTCTTTAACGTAATAATATAATGTATGTGTCTTTCTTGAGGGAAATATACACAGTCAAAACTATTTGCAAATACTTGCGTATCATAAAAAAAGATATATATATATATATATATATATATATATATATATATATATATATATATATATATATATATATATATATATATATATATGGTTATTTCGTCTCGGTGTAGAGACTTGATGATGGGATAGTTCTAAATGATCCCAGGCAAAGTCTAGTCCCTAAGAGCTGATCCTTAAACAATCGATCTATTTCGAGTTTAGATCGTTTCACAGTCCTGCGTAACCTTATAGATACCTTCTAGTCTACTTCCCAATCTATATTTGCCACAAATAATGTTAAATGTAGGGCTATTCTACATTTGCCCGTTAGGTATCTAAGTAAACTAATAAAACGTTTCAGGTGTACAAATATTAGCATAGAGTTAAAAGGAGAGTTATGCAAGTCCCAAATTGAATACAAAAGGCAAGGATCATGTCTGTTGAAAAATATCAGTTAAATGTTGTATAAAATCTAGCAGTGCACTTCATAGTAACAGGTAATGGTTTATTATAATTAATCTCCCTAAGACTACAAAACACAATCATCAGTGTTATACATATTAGTAAAACGTGTGCTTATTTATGTGATCACTATCCAGTACAAATTTCATAATAATTATCTGAATCCATTTTTTTTTTCTTTATACGCTGCAGGATAACCATGAAATATTTGGTTTTGTGAACCATCCATCACCATCACATCCCCTTGTTCAGACAAAATTTATCTCATAAAGGGGTAGGTTTTTCATGGTTTGATCTTTAGTAATTCATCACAACCGTTGCATAATGTATTTCTCACATGACAAGCCTAGAGTGATTTGCAAAATTTTGTAAATGGAAGGGTCGATGTATCATTGGATAAATACAGTAATATCTGGCCCTACATGGCAAAAGTTCTAATTCTGAGAGAATGTATGAAAAGCTCAACAAATTAAAGCTGTATTGAGTTACAGGTAATTATATGAAAATAACCATTTGCCTTTCTTTTTGTTGTAAGTCATATAAAATAATTATTATATATGTCATTAGTCTGTCTCAAACTGTATTACGTGTTATGAAATTAGTTACTTATATATATATATATATATATATATATATATATATATATATATTTAGACATATATATATGAAGTAAACATTAATATTTTGTATTATATGAAAATAACATAAATGAAAATAAGCTAAATGTTTCACAAGTAATTGTGGGGACAAGGGCAGTATGCGGGATGGGGGCCTGTATTGGGAAGGGAAAGAAAATCATTATACGACCATATTGGTTTGGCCAAGTATGGGGCAAAGTAGGTATCTAACGTAAAAATCATCGATAAGGTTAACATTGGGTCGGTATGGATGTCTGTGGGAATTTAACATTGTGGTTTGGAATGGGATGCATATAATAATTTAACATTAAGGTAACATTTTGGGTGATCAACATTGAATCAAGCACACATCCTTGCTCCCATGTTGATATAATGTCGAGTGGGCCTGAAACTCATTTATGATATAAAATATCAAGTGACTTTTAAATACAAGATCACTGCCAGCGTCAAGATATTTAGGTCAAAGTTTATTACATTTATAAAGACAGGAAGCAGATGATATGAAGTCACGACTGGCAGTAGAATTGCAATACGAAAATTTTAATGCGCATGCTCAATGGAGAAAATACAATTCGCATTAGCATTAAAAAAGAACAAAGGTAAAAACGTATATAATTAATTATAAATACAAAACTTGACATAATTACAAAAATTAATAAATGAAGAATAACAATTTACATGTAAATTGCATAATGAACAAAAAAGTACTATTAGAAGGTTTCATGGTGGTCAAAATATAATCAGTTCATGGTAGATATAGGTTATATATAATTACATGGAAAATGCAACAATTACTACAGATAATTTTTGAGAGTGATACATGTCTTTTCAAACTACTAATACATTGACAACAGACAAGGGAGTCCATATATTAGAAACTTTTAAACAACTATTTAATGAAAGAACACCAGAAAAGACACACTTAAATGAAGGAATATAAGTTTGCATCCGAAAAGTTAATGAACTACTGCAGAAGGAATAATATCGAATACATTTCCTATTCAAATAAAGAAGGGTATGTAGCGGAAAGATTTGTCAAACTATTAAGACTATAATGTGGAAGTATTTCATTGAAAATTAAATCAGACAATGAGTATACATATCATATGGCATTAGTGATGAATATAATACTTCATATGAAATGTGAAAAAGTATGTCACCAATTAAAGTGACCTGAAAAGCTTATTTTAAGTCAGTAATAGTGTATGTAGTTATCTAGCAGCAAATAGTTATGGAATGCCTAAATACAAAAAGCGAGACAGATAGGATCTCACTATACAAATTTGATTTACTTCGGGTTATCTTCAGAGTTTCACAATCAGACACGTTATTTTACGAGACTCTAGTAAATAAACAGGTAGACTTAAAAGGAGAGAATACTGAAGGAATATTTCGCTAGGAGGAGTTATCTCTCTACGACTATAAAGATGCCTCTTCAAAGTAAGAACATTTTTTAAACCAACAATTTTAATGGTAAAAATATGTGGCGACAAAATTGAAATAGTACAATGAATATTTTAATAGTTGGAAACCCGGAGAAAATACCGCGTCAATGATTAAGAGTCTCGCGGTCCAAAAATAACATCATGCGATCCGAAATATACAAGAACAAAAAAGAAAAGGCTAGACAGAACTTTGAGAATATGTAGCATCTCTGTTAATGTTATGATATCTAGTAACTGACATTCATACGAGTGTGGGGATGTGGATCAGTTTTCAGTGTAGACCAGTAGACCTTTATCAGAAAATGACGAGATGGTGTCCATTTTTTTAGTGAGCTGGCGAGTGTCCTCCAAATGTGATATTCTTCCCGTTTGTATGCTTATTTTCTCTTTCTCCATAGCCGCATGGGTGTCCTCCGTTTTTGATCTTCTAAATGAAGCGGGTGTGTGGATCAACGGTATTTAATAGTTTGTTGTCCATTTTTCCAATTTGCCCAAGTTTTGGACACGATTTTGTTCAAAACAGAATCCACGTTTACAAAACTTCTACTCTCGATTAAACCATCTCTAAGAAAAAAAATATATATTTTATACCCTTAAAATATGTATCTAACTGTCGCCTAAATCTCCAACGGTCTCGACTGAGCAATATCAAACAATGGAATGACGAGAAGGTGCGAACGCTCGGACAGACTAATTAATGAATCAATTAGGAATTTGACAGTAACTTGATTTTCTCATTCTGCATAGCTGCATGGGTGTCCTCCGGTCTTGACTTTCTAAATAAGGTGGATGAGTGAATATCATCCTAATGTGATCTAACAACGGTATGTAAGTTTCTAGCCCATGTTTATCATCAGCTTGAGTCTTGGACATGATTTTCTTCAAAAGAGAATCCACGGTAAGAAAAATTATACTATTGACCGAGCCATATGGAGGAAACAAAATAAACTGTCTCCCTTTAAAATTTGACTCCAACTGACGCGCAGATCTCAAACGGTCTCGACAGAGCAATGTATAACAATGGGATAATGATAATTCGGGAACGCACGGACTGACTAGTGACTCAATTATGACTTTCACTGAATTGTCAGAAACCGATCCCTATCTGTTTTACATAGTGAAATAATGTTGTGTCTTGTTTACATAACTACAAGTTCCCTTTGTAATAATTACCTGTTTTGAATGTCAAAAGTTGTCAACCTAGCTGCCATATTTATAAACTGTACTGCTTGTATTCGTCCTAGAATCAGTAACTGAGTCATGCACAAGACTTTCGAGTATAGTGTAAAGCAGAAAGTTATGCTTAGTTAGTATTAGTGAAATCTCGTCATCTACCACAGAACAGCCAGCTACCACAAAAATAGAACTCTCATCTCCTGAATATAGACTTGACACACAAATAATTGAGTAAACAGTGAATGTGAATAAGTGAAAATTTCAGAATTCATTAAGCTCAGGGATAGCACTCGGATACTACAGCTAAATGCGGACAAGGCGGAACAGTATAGTTGTCGAAACCTTCTCCGGATCACAGGAGTACCAGATAGCCATAAATACGACACTGCAAAATACGTCCTGAAAATGTCTACGTTCCTCAGCTTAGACTTTGACTTAAAGGACACCGACATATCACAGAATGAAACGTACTAAACAATCATACAATTCCAGGGATATGTGTATCAAAGTGTTTACTTATCGTGCCCGTCAGAAACTGTATACAGCGCGTGCACGTATCACAGACAAAGGTTACGATGGAATCTTTATTAATGAGAATCTAACCAGACCAAGAAGTAAGTTGTGTTGGAAGCCAGGAAGCTAGTAAATGCTAATCCCCTAGCAAGTGCCTGGATATCTCATGAGAAAATCTTGGTAAACGTTCAATCGTTAAAACTCGACCGCATCAATTCTGGTAAGGAGCTTTTGGAACTTCTACCGGTGTAGATCTGAGTTCTCCTTACAATGATCCAACAGAGCCTTGTTCATCTGCCGCTAAGGGAGATACATAATTCCATTTCATGAAAGCTACAATTCTTTTTAACGCAATTACAGCATTGGTCTATTGCTACTTTACATTCTTACAGGTGCAATGCACTTTTCCACAGTTTAGTTTGCTATATTTGCTGACTTTGTATTTTGTAATGCAACCTACTCCCTTTCGCCGCTACAACTAACTGACAATTTAGTTTAAATTTCCACTCAATATTGCAGTACTATACATCTTTTATAGCTTTATCTGCACTTTAATTGTTAATGTCCCATATTACGTTATTTTGCGCGCAACTAGAGAAGAGTTTTTATAAATTAGTACTACAATAGTTTATATCTGGTACAGTTCGAACATCCGTACAGAAAGAAGCGATTGCTAAATATTATCTCTGTGTAACCTTTATTGCTACATAGCAAGAATCAATATATATCATTACTGCTTTGCTAAATTACATATACATTTGTAGTTTATCTGTCGTCAAATTATATATATTTTCTACATTTTACAATTTGAAAATATGTTTAAACAATTCGTGTCGTTCTCATTAATTTTTCATTTTACCAAAATTCTTATTTCAAATTTCCAGCTACACTTACTCTTTGTATAGGCAGGTATTTAATAGTATGTATTCACTAGAAATGTCTTCAACAATTCATAGTATACTTGTTTATATGTTAGCAAAGACTATGTGGTGACTCAATTTACGTGATAACACACATTATGTAGCAACTAAGCAGTGTATTGCATCTTGGTTTATGTACCCCCTTGTTCGCAGTTGATAATACCTTACTTACTTAAACCTATATATGTATCTCTGCAATACGTTCTTACCAGACCACTTCGATGCTCAAACTGTAATCACCAATGCTACGTGTTTTATACTACAACGCTATTAGGCATATTGCTGCAAATATTTAAGATCCTCACACTTTCATCACAACATAGCAAATAAAGACATTTTTCTAGACATACATTCTCTTTTATCATTATATTTGTTTTGCATCTTTTGTTGTATTTCCATATGACACAAGATAACAACAATTCGCTCAGCATGTCGTTACTCTATTACTACATGTATTTCAAAAATTGCAATCCACCTTCATTTATTTTAGTTTGTTGATTTTGCATTTTGTAATATCGCAGCATGCGCCCTTTTGCCCTAACACATGGCTGCCATTTTTTTCTCAACGCAAATATGTAGACATTTATATCCTGTATTACTGTTCATGTTTATAGCTTCATTCTGCACATTCATTGTTGATTGTTAATTTCGCAGATTATGTCATTTGCACACTGCAAGATAGGCATGTTTATAAATTTGTGCCATACAACTTTGTATCTGCCACAGGCTCAACACCAGTATAGAAAGACGTGGCTGACAAGCGCTATCTTTACCTAATTTTAATTTATAATTTTACTAAAGATCCTCATACTTTAATCACAAGTTAATAATGAAAGACCTTTATCTAGGTATCTCATTCATTGTCATTTGTGTATTGCATCTTTTTTTTTTTTACTACTGTTTACAATTATTCCTTCTCTGTTTCTCTTTCTAGTGGAGAAATCTGGTAACACCGGTGCCACTCAACAAAGTACATTTATGTAATGTAGGTTAGGTAAAACTCATCTTCATGGTTGCAACACATTTGTTTCTTCATCGACTTCTGACATTTACATAACTTTGTGTGTAGGCATCCCTGTTGCCATCATGAGGTAACATGGTCCTGATTTAAACTTTTCTCTACTGCTTCATGTTTTGATCGAACTTATTCCTTGCTTTAGCCTTCCAAAGCAAAATATACTTCGCTAGTACGTGTGCAACAGTTTAACAACTTGATGGTGGGTTACAAGTTAACTAGTTTTAAAGAAAGTTGATTTTGTAACATTATCAGGGGATATTACGAGATGAAACAACCTGTGGAAATAGTGGTATATTTCCGTGCATTTTTCTCATCTTACATAGTCAGATGGAAGATATGTAAGTTGGTCTTCGTCAGCAAGGATTACGATTCCTGATAAAAGTGTGGATTGTACCCTAAAGCGTAGAAACTTTTAAACACAAAATGGAGTCCAAATAAATGAACAGAAAAGAAACAAATGGTACTGGACAAACTTTCATTGCGTAGAGTTGACTAGTTCAGCTCCTGTTAGTTTATCGAGAATGATGTTAAAGTATGTCAACATTATTGATAATTACTTCAGTCGACACATTTGTATAATCTATAAATAGTATGAAGAGTGTTTCAGTCAGTGCTCATTGTATGGTGGTAAATACGCCTTGTTCACTTCTGCAGGCCGATAATCTTTTCAAATACATCTTCGCTCTACAACATGTTAGTTTATATATTTTACCTATGGGAAAAGTTTCATATAAATTATTTTTATAATAATCCTTTAATTGCATACCAAACAAAACCTATATGTATGAAGAATAAACGACATGCCTTTTATGAGTGCGGAAAATATTAGAAGTTGCGTACATTTTTCGGATTAAGGCTTTGAAAACTTTGTCAATAATAATAACGTGTACTTATTTACTAATATACTCATTGCGAGTGGCATAGGGGTTTGATGACTGTATCCCTGCAAGTAAGGATATCAGTGACCAATGTTTTCAGGGTTTACTTCAAAATTAAAGAAACAATAGTGTGGATTTACCCCAGGGCTATTTTAACGCCGACCAAATTACCCACTTGTGCCAGTACATATAGGTTTACAGCGTAACTGATCTTTAAACAATGTACTTTGATGAAATGTTTAAACATCTCAAATTTTTTACATTCAATACTTAAGATGTAATAGTTTATATACGTTGCCTTTGTATGCTTGTAACACGTTAGCGGTTATTATATTTAACGCGTCAATATATCACACAATTGAGATATAAAGTCTCTCCAAACAGATCGCTTTTTACATGAATTGATTGATCCAAGAAATCTACTATCTTCTTAGAATTTTTAACGTGTAATATGTATTCTAAGATTTGTTCTCTAATATGCCAGGAGTTTCGGTTTCGCCTATGTGAAATACGATTGCTGATTTATTAGTTTCATCCTGCAGATTTAAAATCATTTTACAGATAACGAGTAGCTTCTTGTTAGTTCTTATATCACTGCTGTACAGTGGTAAATTGTATCAAGGTGATTACAGAAGAAAACCAATATTATTGTGTGTATCGATTGATTTAAATTTGAGAATATATATATTGGCAAAATCTAATCTAAATCATCATGCCTACATTATTACTCTATTTATTATGTTGTTTTTTTTTAACAAATCATATCATTTTGTGTTATAATTAACTTGTTTATTTTCCAAATAAGATAACAAGTTTTAATTCACAGCGAGAATATCAAATATGCCTATACTGTTATAATACATTAATTTAATTTAGTGTGTTAGATTCCCTTTTTAGAGAACGAATCATACTACTTTGTAGTGTACATTTATCTGATAATTTTCTATTAGAGATAGACTTTAAGATATTCAACAATTGAATATCAGGAAATCTGATGTAATTGTGGGTAATCATATTTAAAGAACCTCGAATTAACAAAATCATAAAAACCCATAACTTTCCCAAGTGATATGCTGCTTTCCTTGTTGCATTTTTCTTGTTCTGGTGTTCGTCGTTGATAACACATGTAACTCAACCTTGTAGTGATCAAAGTAACACTTGTATGTGACGTTGCCCCTATACAAAGCTACACAAGGAAAAAAAAACAACAAACGTCGCAATCAGTCATCCATATTATTTTGCAAATGGTATATGTTTGCTTGTGAAGTTAACGTTATATATATGTTATGCAGCATCAACTCAGGGTAAAAAAGATATACCGAGAAAATCACAGGAACATGATAAGTTGATTTCGCTTGTTTTTCATACACTTTCGTTTAACATCGAATGATATAGTGATACGCCACCATTCTATCTGTTCGTCAGTCCGTCTGTTCATATTTGCATATGTCTCTGCCGCATCTAATCTTTAAACGTCATAAAGAGTAATGACATAAAACAGGGCGATACAAATTCCATTACATGTATCGAGATTAGTAAACAAAATGAATGTCATATGATTCAATTTGGAAACAGATGCTAAACAGCTGGTATTTTAAATATTTGTAACAAACATTGTTTTGCAAGTATACATGAATGACGGACATGATTAATATATTTGCACATTTAGTCCCTAAGGCATGTCCCGTTGTGGTTGCTGGCTTTATGTGATGGGGCCAGGAGGATGAGTGGGAGCAGGCAGATGTATTGTATATGACTTATTTTATTGTACATTTTCTATCTCACATAAACGACGTTAAGATTTTAGCAGTCTGTCTAGGAGCATATATGATGGCTGGTAAATGTAATTTCTAAAGATCTATAGAAATTATAATAATTGGACAAAGCTTCTACTTTACGAATAGGTTTGATAATGAGTATTATAATTATATATATATTGACACTATCAAGAAAATTTCCTTATTCAGAATCAGCACTGCATTACACAATCTGTATATAGCCCCATATTTTGGACTAGATTAAGATTTGAAAAGGGTTGTGCACACATGGCAAACTCTTCTAACAATACACTGAGTACTAAATCTATCCCCACTTTTTCATGAAATATGATATTCCCAATATTAAAAAATCTGAAAGAGACTTTTATATTTCATCTGATCTGGCATTTACAAATATTTCGTATGTTTTCTTGAATTGCTTTGAATCTATTTTATCCAACTTCTTGCCAGTTGCATATTTACCAGTTATTTCTTCGTACGTTGCATTTACTATATCAATTTTTAATTCGTGTTTGTATGCTTTTCTTATGCTATCACTTACGTATATCTGCCGTCCTAATTATTGTACTGACGTTATTATCTTGCTCATATTCTGCAAATCCAAATTCATTGTTAAGTTGTTTTTGATCCATCTAAATAGTGTAAAGTTGTTAAAGAAGGCGTTGGCCTAGAGTTTGAGAATAATGTTTTTGATGATACATTTGATGAGAACGTTGTTGATATTTATAAGCGTAATGAAAAAATAGACGTAATTCCTAGTGGAGAAAATTCATCTAGTGAGGGGTTTGATTCCATTGAATAAATTAATCATCAAGTAATTAACATTAGCGCAGATGAATCATTTGACACACGAGTAAAGAAGTAGAAACTTTGCTAGATTAATACATTGAAATAATTGACAGTAATATGTCTGATACATTTCTTACAATGCAAGTAACAAGAGAATAGCGGGGTTATGTGGACGTAATACAACCAAAATTATATCATATGAATCTTGACTTAGACACGTATGATAAAGAGATAGCAGACACAAAGGACATTGCAGATACACAAATAAATAAAACAAAGAAAATTTGAAAGAAATACTGCAAAATACTGCAAATAAAAGGGCACAATAGTTGGATATTTAACAGATTTAGAAAATAGTTTAGAAGAAATAACAAAAATAAAAATATCAGACTTTAAAAATGTTTATATTAGGTTAAAAGCTACGCAAAAATAGCGGAACAACTGCAAAATATTTTGCAGCTATTGGTATGATAGTAACAATTCCTGGTATAACAATAACACATTGTATAAGACTTTTAACAGAAGGAGATGAAATGATTGTGCGGGTTGTGGAGGTAACATTATAATTGCCAATGACACTGAAAGTACATAATAATGTATACACCTAAAGACTGAAATCCCACATCAGCTTATACGCGAAACAGGTCATAAAAGGGAACGGGAAGAGGTCAATGATGAAGATCAATGCACATTATCAGTGGACTTTCACAAATTAAAACTAACGCCGATTCATGCAAGCAGGATAATTAAGGATAATGAGAAAATATCTTAGATATAGGATCTAATTATATGTGGCTTGAAAAAGCTGGAGTTGTGTTATTCTTAATTTGTCTGGATTATTTACGTAGAAATGTGTGTATGTGTACATGAAGATTTGAATGAAATGTCTTTTATTCAGTAACTTTATCTGAAAAAATCAGTAAAGTATGAAATGTATTAGTCGGTTGAAGTATGTATGTATGTATGTATATATGTAGATATACAGACCACGCTGATTGTAATATATATATATATATATATATATATATATATATATATATATATATATATATATATATCTTAAGTGCAATTAGATTTAACGAATGAAATCATATACGAAAAAAGTGAAACCTGTCTTTGTTGATTTTACAATGTGTTATTTGTAGACATGTGATATGGTATTTTAATGCATGTTTTTTCTTGTACATATAAGTGTGCAATACAGACTCAAATTTTCTAGTGAATGTAATAGTTTGTCCCTTGGGGTATTACCCTATGTCTTTATTCAAAAATAAAATACCAACCAATATCGGTAATTATGACTTCTAAATGGCATTTCGTAGTTGTAACTTTTAACATCTTTAGTGATTGTAAGTGTTATACTGTCTGAAAAGGTTTAATACCAATAATTTCAGGCAGCTGGAGCATCCCATCGGTTGTAATGATTCCAAAATAAGAAATTAGTTTGTCACTGTCATGTATTAAGCATAGTAAGAATTTGTATGATAAATTATTCATTTAGAGAGAGAGAGAGAGAGAGAGAGAGAGAGAGAGAGAGAGAGAGAGAGAATATACTTACCCGAATAAACTTCATTTGTTGAACTGTCATATAAGTTGTAACTAAAAATAAAATATTTATTTTTGAGTACTTGTAGAATATGCTTTTAGACAAACTGGCAAAATATGTAATCCTCATTTGCGGACAAACCATGGCATTCATAGTGAGATGTTAGGTAGGAATTATCATAAAATCATAAAAAAATGAATTGCATGGATAAAAAGATACAAATATTAAACAGGGGAGGTATAACAAAACTGTTATTTCATTCCTACACATGTGTGGTATAGTTTGTGATGTGATAAAGCCGTGTGGAATAAACCTATCCCACCTGACGCGGAATTGACAGCCCCTTGATTTTGATCCAAGGAATGTCCATTACTATTGGAGCAAATATCATTGATCCACAATTATCAGTTTCACCACAATATTTGACAGACAAATGCCCGAAAGATGGCTCAATTTGTGCCTTGGTATTAGATATGGAAAATTCACACCAGTGTATAGCTTGTAATAAGTTACTATGAATCGTGCATGACGCTGATAAAGTATGCATATGTCTGTACAAAAATGAGAACAGAAAAGGTCATGCTATCAAAATAAGAGGCTTTCAGTCCGTGTAATTTTAAATATTTAATACTAGTTTGTATTTACGCTATTTGCTAATTAATTCGCTATATGTACAAACACTATATATATATATATATATATATATATATATATATATATATATATATATATATATATATATATGCATTTGAGTCTGATTTCTTATGGCGGAGTGACAATTACAAACACCAGCTATATCCATTCACGTTCTGTTATATTACGATGAAACCGATTTGGTTTGGTTTTATCATAACAAAAATGTATCTATTAGGAAAATACATATTTTATTTACGTTTTTGTGTTTCTGGTTTTTCTTTCCTTCACATTGTGTTTTAAAAGGTATATTTAGATATCAAAAGCACTTGTCCAGTTTAGCTGACTTGGTGCACCGTACCTTGTCATGTTTGTTGTCTGAATAATAAACTTGTAAGTTTATATGGGCAATACTTTCAATTAACATATGATTTATTTAGATTTTGACTCAATTGAAAGTTCAGTACTGAAAAACAAATCTAGATGATATATAGATACAAATAATTACTTACGGAGTACTTGTGGACTAACGATCATTTGGTTCCATGTTTAAGAAATGCTGTTCATGAGTCAAGTTTTCTCAAACAGATAGCCAGTCTAAAAATGAGTTTCACAGTGCATTCACGCCATCTTGCAACATACAAGAATGATGGGCGAGTTCTTGTGATAGTTTCTGGAGATAATCCTAACGTTGCGAATTCATTGACTTCACCTTAAATACGCTCAAATTACTTCTAGAATGCTTCCGAACACATTATGAAATCAGTTTTCCACTAAGAGAAAAAAGTGAAGGGAGAAAGAATGAAAGCGCTGCAATATTTTTCGATTAATTTCCTAATTTATTATTATAATGTGCACATAGCTAGATAAACAGATGACAGGAAAAAAGTTGCATATTTCTCTTTAAATGTATTTCCCCAGTACACGGGTAGCTGTAAATCATGGAACATCCTGCAGGCTATGTTATACAGATGGCCGTAGGTATAATAATCAGTGGAAATATAAATACCAACAAATCATGTAATGTTCGAAGAGAGAGAGATATAGAGATAGAGAAAGAGTGAGTGAGAGAGCGAGAGAGAGAGAGAGTGTGTGGAGTGTTTGTCTGTGTGTGTGCGTGTGAGAGAGAGAGAGAGTGTGTGGAGTGTTTGTGTGTGTGTGTGAGAGAGAGACAGACAGAGAGACAGACAGAGAGATAGAGAAAGATACAGACAGAGACAAAGAGACTGTTTGGCAAGTACGCTATTCTATATTACATTTAGATACAAAGAACGAGACCGAACAAAATAGTATATACATTATATTTTGATCATAACACATATATTACATATGCATAGGATGTTTGCGTTCATTTCATTATGTTCAGGCAATATGTACATATAAATATACTAACACCAATAACGTTGTTTCCATCTAAATAAAATAAATTTATCAGTATATATATATATATATATATATATATATATATATATATATATATATATATATATATATATATACATTTATGTAGTCTAGTATATATGGTTTAATGGAACAATCTTCTAAACTGCATTTTTTGCAGCGATGATTTAACTGCAGTTTAAGACATCTTTTTCATAATCGTAAACATAGTGTCTTTCTTACACACATTTTTATACATACATTTTTGTTTTTAATAATATGGTATCTAACTTAGATTGTGCTTGTTCTAACTCTGGCTCAATAAATCCAAATATTAAAATTTGTAACTTAATTATTTAATGTGTGTCAAGATCGTTCGTGTTGTAGATATTCCCCCGGAGTATTTCCGGATTATGTTTTGCACAAAGTGCTGGCATTACTATTCAATATACCAATACTAATGAAATAAACATTAGCAAGTATTATCCTATGTAATCCAGTAAGTTGTAATTTTAGTAGGCAATGTCCTATGCAATTTTAGTCCAGGAAGTATTAGCACGTAATAACCTATGTAATTTTATACAAGCAAGTATTACAACGTAATATCCTATGTAATAATAATTTATACTGGAAACAATAGTAAGTAGTATCCTATGTAATGTTAGTCAAGTAAGCATTAGTCGCAATATCCTATGTAATTTTAGTCCATTGACTATTAGTACGCAATATTCTATGTGATTTTAGTTCAATGAGTATTTTTGTACGTAATATATTATGTAATTTTAGTATATTTAGTATGTACTAGCATTACATAATATATTACGTGCTGTAATATTGTTCCACCTATACATCAATAGAAAATTGAAGCCAGTTTAATCTTACAATTGTTGCATAAAAGGGGCTATGAGAAATGAAAGCTTTGTCGTGACGGAGCCTATATCTCTTCTATGAATATTACACCATTAAGCCTGCGTTCTTCTCTCTAACTCTTTTGTTTGAATAAGGGATCATTTGTATTTTATAGATGGTTGCAAATCTGGGCGGATTGACTTAGCTTTTATTCAATTAAAGTTATATCATAGATTTACATGGATAATAAAGAATAAGTTATTGCACTTTGAAACTTTGCCACCAGAGCCTTGCCATTCAAACACCAAGGCCATATGATTTTCGTTGATGAGTTGCATCTGTCAATTGACGCAGAGCTAGGTGGGCCGTCCTGAAGAATTATGAAAGAGTAATGAAAAGCGTACACATATTTATAGTTCGACCAAAGAACCATATTTTCTATTGAAGAAGAGAGGAAGTCATGTATGACATATAATTGGTTATTGACTATCTGAACGATTGCTTATATCAAAACCTGTACTTTACAGCTCCTTCGTCTGCTTAAAGTTCTTAGAATCGTAATCACCTCTCCCCTCCCTAATTGTCTTTCAGAATGTTACATTTGTTATAATAGAGGATTTACATTCAATCAAGTGTGCACGGACAAAACATACACTCTATCGCAAGCAGACAAGAACGTGCATGAATCTCTAGTTCACACAATATCTTAACTTGAAATATATAAACCTAGAAAGGATGACACTGATTGATATACTACTATCTTGTATTCCTTTGTAGCGCAGATTTACCTATGACAAAATACAAATAAATTATTTAACAATGTTTATATTGTACGATATCAACTTGAAAATGTAAAAAGAATCCTCAGAGGATGTACAAGGATAACATGCATAATTATCTACCTTTGGCATACACAATAATGCTACAATTTATAAAGAAAGATGAAATTTGTCTAAACCGGACACAATTAATATCAAAAGTTTGGCAGTGTCATATAGTTGGCAAATATATGAATGTCTGTTTAGTAGTATAACTGCCTTTTTGAGACAATTTGTTTCCCAATTCATACAGATGTCGCAGGCTTAAAAAGGGACCCGTTTACCGAGGGATCTTCTTAGCGAAGTTTAACTGTAATTACTTATAGAAAAAATATAACAACGCTAATGGGGGAATATTGTGAAAGAAATTAAGTCAAGTGAGATGCATCCAAGTAACTAAAAACTCTTCTCTATTTTAAGGGAATAAAAAAACTGATTTGGTATGTCCTGCTGAATCTCGCATCGTTCCATTTCAAATTATCATTTTTTTATATATATATCTAGTATGTAAAGTAAAGGAACGTTACTGTATTCAGTGGATAATAATTTATTACTTACACCGTTCATAACGTGTGAGTAAGATTCTTTTACCTTTCTTTTCACTTTACGACTTCTAGTTAGGAGATTGAAGGAGGATACCATCGATAAATATCTGCAAGTAGAGATAAAATATATATTGTATATATGTGGGCGTGCTTAGTGCATGTGTATGGTTTTTTAAGACAAAAGGGACTTAAAATATGAACTAGAAATGAATAAATGAGTCTCACGAAATAAATTATAGGATTTTAATTATCACAGTGGGTGCAACAGCACTTATATAATCCAATTGCAATGCGAATTCGCAAATAAAAAGAACTTGCATTTCGTTATAATTCGAATGGGCAGAAATATTGTATACAAATATAAACATAGACTCGAACATGTGACCTATGTGAATACCAGGACACGCAAGTATTGTATATAGTATGTAATTTGTGGTACATAATCAAGCCACCTTTGCCCTGTATTCTGGATTAACATTTCAAGGAACTTTGCTTTGCAGCACTGGCAAGGATATATATATATATATATATATACATATATATATATATATATATATATATATATATATACAGAGAGAGAGAGAGAGAGAGAGAGAGAGAGAGAGAGAGAGAAAGATATACAATTAAGTACAAGTTGGGTTGGGGTTAAATAGGCAGATCTTCATATATATATATATATACATAGGGATGAATGTAGACTTGTAGGTTGATGTGCAGATATAAGTATGTATTTGTTTACGCGAAGACATTATTGATATAATTATATAGATAACTGTTTAGATTGGCATGTTTTCATGCAAAGAGATCACATACAGATTCCATGTTTCCGAATCTATCAGCGGCGCGGCGACCTTGACATAGTAGTCATTCTTTAGCTGGTGAGCTTTATCTGTGCATATAATTTGCAATGAGAAAACATATTCATGTTATATAGCCCCATCCCATAATAATACATATAAATTTGTATCATTTATTGTTTAGGTAGTTTCCACTTAAAGTTTTATATTTTTCGGTACCAAGGTATAGTCTCAGAAGGCATGTAATGCTTATTAACATTAAAGGCATATATTATAATAAAAATGAATTATCATGGTCATCCTGTGTTATCCTACCATCTTCATGTATGATATTATCTTTGCATCTTTAAATATGATAATATTACACCATCACCTTTGTTTATTTCACATATCTGTTCTCACCTGTTGCCATACTATTATGCAAAACTAGTTTATTTGGGGATGTTAACGTAGAGTGTGAGAAAGAACCATGGGTATGTTTGTGTTGTGTTACAAAACGTTGGAAAAAAGCTGTAAATTCTTCTTCTACTTTTTTCTCATTGACGTTTCCTGCATCTGAAAGATGAAATATTCTTTATCAAATAGTAAGGGCGTGAGGTAAGGTTAATTTTATTTTCCTGCATTTTGTCACTGTGCTATACTTTAAATGAGGGTCCATCGAGAGAGATACATCATAGTGATATATCAAGTTAAGTCAATTTGCTTGTTTCGTTAGGATTTAAACGAAATACAAGCGCCACTTTCGGTTCGATACACTAGCAAAATACATATTTTACCCTTATAGTTCATAGTCGGACGAGTCATACTGTAAATCCGTTGCTAAAGTATGTATGTTGAATCACAAATGTGTAGAAGAGGTGCTTGTTCTTTCTTCTCTTACAAATATATAATACGGTGATTACTTTGAAAAAGTTGCTACAAACAAAATATGTGACCTGGCAACTCCCAGTGCAACCATGTCTGGTCTAGGACAAATCATGGTATTTAATCTATTTTGCTTATTTGATGGATGACAACCAAAATATTGCCCATGCAGTGAAATATAAATGTGAATAGTCGATATCACATAGTTAACTAGATTGTTGTCTGAAATCGTTTGACCATGATCTCACAAACATGAATATCCGTGATCCGTTTTTTTGTGCAATTTTCTTCACGTGTTCTGTCAATCGACGTACTTGTTCATTATCCTCGTTGGCCTTAGTCAATCCCTGGTGCCAAATACTGAGGTACTGTTTTACCTATTTTGTGTCTGCTAAGCCGATATGATTATGATTAAGGCGATATGATTATCTTGAATGACAAAATTGGAATAAATATGTTCAAACAAAGCACCAACGAATATTATTATTTGACTTGACATAATTGAAATTTACGATGACAGGTCAACCGAAAGAAATAATATATGTATATATCTATGTATTATGTACTTTCAACAGTGATTAACACTCAAATAAAATTAAAACTAATCTTTAATGCCTTCTGATAAACCTGTATTTCTCATTAATGTAATACACAAAGAAATCATCCCCAAGGTTTTGCATCATTCCTATCAATTCTGACCCAGCTAAATCCGTGTGGGTTATGCAATCACACGAATGGACTAAAACTAATAAATCACAGAACACTCGTAGTTTTTCACTGACTTCCGTCATTGAATGTATGAAATAAATGAATTCCCTTTTTCTGAAATCCTCTTATAAGGTATATGTACTCAGTGTCTATATGTATGCATCCGCTAAGAATGGCATCAAAATAAATATAACAGTTAATATATTTGTTGCGATTGGTGTTTGGCATAGCGATCCAGATATATTTCATGATACCGAAATCATCACAATCTAGAAATATCATTCATTAAATACGTGTTTAAAAACACGTTGAATACTTAAGTAGGAAACATATAAAAATATGTGCGATATATTGTGTACTCAGTGTAGTGTTAGAAGAGTTTGCCATGTGTGCACAACCTGTTTAAAATTATAATCTACTCCAAAAGACGGAGCTATACAAGGGTTGTTTCATGCAGTGCTGATTCTGCGTACGGGCATTCTCCTGGTTGTGTCAATATTTATAAAAATTATTATACTATGTATCAAACTTATTCGTAAAAGCAGAAGTTTTGTCCAAGTATTATTATATCTTTAGATCTTCAAAAATTCTTGCAACTACAGTGACCAACCATGATATATGCCCCGATACAATATGGCCAAACCTTAACGTCGTTTATGTGATATAAAAAATGTGTGGAATCGACAATAAAATAAGTCATATATCATGCATCTGCCTGTTCCCATTTCTTCTCCTGGCCCCATTACATACAGTCGGACATGACTTAGACACTAATCAGCGAAGATATAATTAATGTCCGTCATTCATTTATACTTGCAAAACAATGTGTGTTAAAATATGTAAATTACCAACTGTTTAGCATCTGTTTCCGACATGAATTATATGACATTCCTTTGGGTTCTAATCTAGAGACATGTAATGGAATGTTAATCGCCCAATTTTATGTCACGACTCTTTATGCTGTTTAAAGATAATATGCGGCAGATAAATATGCAAATATGAACAGACGGACTGACAAACATATATAATGGTGGCGTTTCAATATATCCCTTGCAGTAACACTACTTAAGAAATTATATGAATAAATATCAAAATCACCTTATCATGCTCGTGTGATTTTCTTAGTATATATTTTACCCTGAGTTGAACAATCTTCCCTTGTCTCACCTTAAGAAGGGCAATTACAATTTAGAATCCTTGGACGTCATACAAACCTCTCCCATTTTATTCCAGATGCTGAAGTTTATATGTAAAGGTTTAGTGGAGTTAAATGATGTTGCATGAAATACATGTATTACGCTAGACAAAGTCAACTCAAAAAGCACACATATCCCATTGCACAATAAACATGTGGGTGAGTGATTGCTATTTGTTTGTCGTTTGTTCTTTGTTTGTTTGTTTGTTTGTTTTTGCTTTTTTTGCTTCTTATTCTTGTGTTGCTTTGTTTAGGAAGCAAAGTAAAATACACGTATTACTTTCAGAACTGCAATGCCTCATCACAATGTTTATGCAACGATGACCACGACAACAACACAGATACAACAACGATAACAGCATGTTTTATTATTTTGTTAATTCTAGGTTTTTTAAATATGATCATTAAGAATTACATTAGATCGTACAATATTCAAATATTGAATATCCTGAAGTTTATGTCTCCTACCAATAGAAAATTATCATATACATGTACAATACAAATTAGTATGATTCTTCCTCTATAAAGGGAACAGCAATTGTCTGATGGGAATATATGGGAAGCTTCTTGCCCATAAGGGATCCATTTTGAGCAGTGTTGATGGTCTACATACATATGAATTGACATGAAAGGTAAATAATCTTACAAAATCATTTAAAGTTAGTTAATTATAACAGTATAGGCATATTTGCTATGCTTGCTGTAAATTAAAACGTGTTATCTTATTATGACAAGAAACAAGTTCACTATAACACACCATGATATAATTTGTTGCAAATCAGCATTATAAATAGGATAAAAATGAACGCATCATGATTTAGATTTGATTGTCCCACACGGGAGGTTCTGATATTCTCAGTTCTCAGATAAAACTTGTTAACTATCGTCTAACTCATTACCAATTCATAACGAGTTACAAATAACCGCTAACGTGTTAGAAGTATGCATTAATTCGGGCGTTACATAATCTAACGCCTTTGCTTCAATCTCGCTAGTTGTCCATATCTATGTCAATTCTCTCTATATAAGAGATGTACATATTCGTAAATCTGTAAAGTTTTCATTTTCCAAATTTGAATTATAATTCTGCTGAACTGATACACATAGAGTTCCTCAGCTGAATATTGCACATTGTACTGTAATATGGGACAAGAATTGGTATAATTTGCAACTAAGACAACGTATATACAATTTTACATCGCAGGTATTAAATGTAAAATATCTGAGACTCCTAACCATTTCATCAAAGTGCATAATTTTAAAGATAATGTTCGGTTTTACCTGTATGTACAAGCCATATGAGTAATCTCATAGCTCCACGGCAAAAGTACACTATTATCCCTTTAATTTTAAAGAAACCCTGATAAAGTTGGTCACTGATATCCTCATTTGCAGTAATACAGTTGTCAAAACCCTCATGCCACTGTCAATAAATAAATTAGTGAGTAAATATACATTGTTATTATTGACGAAGCTTTCAAAGTTTAATCCGAAAAATGTACAAAAACTATTAAATATTCCACACTCACAAAAGAAATGTCGGTTATTCTTCATGCATATTGTTTTTTGGGGGAATACAAATAAAGGATTCTTAGAAAGATAAATGTTATCAATAATGTGCTAAAACCGTATGTTAAAAATGTAATTTTTTTGTTTATATTGGATTGAGGTACTATGTATGTATCATTTGATGAAAAGGTTTATCTTCGATACATGTAAAATATGTATTTCATTTATTGAAATAATTTTTGCGTGAAAATAGTATGATATTATTTCTGGACTACACTACTCTTACTCATTGAAGCAGTATTTTCTCCTGGCTTCCAAGTATTAAATGATTCATTACACCCTTTCTGTTTTGTCACTACATATTTTTTACCATTCATTAACATTTTTACTTCCAAAATGTTCTCACCTTGAAGAGGGCATCTTGTTTCTCGAACAGAGATAACTCCTCCTCGCAAAATATTCCTTCAATATTCTCTCCCTTTAAGTCACTCAATTTATATGCTCAAGGGTCTCCTAAAATAACGTGTCTGATTGTGACTCTCGGAAGATAGCCTTTTGTAAAACAAATTGTATATCTTTAGATTCAATTATTTTTTTATACTTATTTTATATTTATGCATTCCATATATATCAGTTATTATATAACTAAATAAATAATTCCATACTTAAGATACGTTTTTAAGTTCACTCTAATTGGTGACATACTTTTCATATTTCATGTGAAGTATAATATGCATTCGATAAAGCTAGACGATATATCTACTCATTTTTTGATTTCATTTTCAGTGAAATAATTTAACATTATAGTCTTAAGAGTTTTATTAAATCTTTCCACTTCAGACCCTTTTTAATCTGAGTACGTGGAAATGTATTCGATAATTTACTTCTGTATTAATGCCTTAACCTTTCGGATGTAAACTTATTTTCCTTCATCTAACTGAGTTTTTTTCTGGTGTTCTTTCATTAAATATTTGTATATAAGCTTGTTATATGTCGTCTCCCTTTTGTTTGCTTTCACTTTCTCAGCCCATCAGCAGTTTGAAAAAGCATGCGTCAAAATGTATATGTTGTAATTGTTGCATTTTTCATGTGATTATACATAAACTATATCAGCCATTAACTGATCATTTTCGTGGCTACCATAAACCCTTCTAATAGTACCTTTTTTTCCCTTATCTAATGTGTCTGTAGATTGTTATTCTTCTTGATTTGAATTGTGTCCAGTTATGTATTTATAATTAATTATATCGGTTTCACATTTGTTCATTTTTGTATTGCTAATGCGCATTTTTTCCATTGAGAATGCACATACAAATATTCGTTGTGCAATTCTACTGCCAGTCTACTTCCTGTCATAACCTTTGACCTAAATCTCCTGACGCTGATCTTGTATTTAAAGAGTCACGTGATAATTTTTTTATCATAAATGCATTTCACGCCCAATCGACATTATATCAACATGGTAGTAAGGATGTGTGCTGGATTTAATGCTTAACTCACATTGGACCCCCAAAATGGTACCCTAATATTAAATTCTTGTATGGTTCCCATACAAAGCCACAATGTTAAATTCCAAAGACATCCGAACCCAATTTTACCCATATAGATGATTTTAACGTTTAATTCCTCTTTTGCCCCATACGTGGCCAATCTTAGATGGCCGTAGAGTGATTTTCCGCCTAACATTTATCATATTATCATTTCTGTTCTTTTCACATAATATAAAACATTTTTGTTTATTTGATATATATATATATATATATATATACACATATTTTTATATATATATATATATATATATATATATATATATATATATATATATATAAGTACTTAATTTCCTAATATGCAATACATTTAGGGAGTATTGCTCTTTCAATGAGTATGTCTGTCTAATAACATATATACTACTTCTTTTTATATGACTTACAACAAAAAGAAAGGCAAATGGTTATTTGCATATAATTACTTGCAACTCAATATTGCTTTAATGTGTACAGAGTTGCATGCATTCTTTCAGAATTCGAGCTTTTGTCAAGTAGGACCAGATATTACTGTATTTATCCAATGATTCGCTCATCATACCATTTACTAAACTTTGCAAAGCACCCTAGGCTTGTCATGGGATAAATACATTACGCAACGATTTTGATGAATTACTAAAGATTTGACTATTGTTACAACTCTATGGTCTAAGAAAAATGTAACAGAAAGAAAGTGAAACCAACAAATCAAGTAAAATTTCAACAAACAATTTATTACTAGATAATTAAAATGAAAAATCAAAAAGTCACTTACAGTAATGTGTTTTGAAATCCTAATAATCCAATAAGAATGATTGTTCTAATCACAAGTCCTAAATATAGAATGTGTCCTTGAATGTTATTATGTGCCAATGGTCTCCAAAGTCCTGATGTACTAGAAATCTTGATGTGCTGAAGTCAAAATAAAGTATTCCAAAATCTCTGAATAAGTTCACATAAATTCCAAAATTGTCAATTAAAAATCCAAAATCCAAAAGTTTATGAGCACTGTTATAATCCAATGAATATTTAAAATAATTCCTCTCTTAGAATTTGGAATGAATTTTCACAACTGTAATAGCTCTTTACAAGACTGATGGTAATGTCAAAACTGAAAAAATGTCCACCAAACATGATATATATAAAGATTGGTCACATGACAGAATGTTCTAGATTGGTCACATGACAGAATGTTCTAGAATGTGTGTCATCTTAATGGAATTCTAACTGTAAACAAAATTCAACCTTGACCTTCAAATTGAGAAAACATATTGATCAAAACAACCTAATTCAAGGACACTAGTTAAACATGTTTTTCCTGATAACATTAAGATTTAAGAAAATGTTAAAGTGAAGAAACATTTATAATTTCCTAAAATATTTATAATATTATATAAACATCATACATAACACCTCCCCTCATAAAGAAAAAGAAAGATTTATATAATAAAGCTTTCTTTTGAATATACATCTAATACTATAATAACCAAAATTACATAAGAACATGTTTTATGATACTGGACTTAATTACATCAAGCAATATTACATTTCTAGGCACGTGAGAGTGCATCTGCAATTACATTGTCTTTTCCCCTGATGTGTCTAATGTCAATGTTATATTCTTGCAATATCAAACTCCATCTCAACAATCTCCGATTTGTATCTTTCATTTTGTTGATGAAAGTAAGGGGATTGTGATCACTGTACAGAATAATTGGAGAAAGAGCTGGGGTGACATACACTTCAAAATGCTGTAAAGCCAATATCAAAGCCAAACATTCCTTCTCAATTGTGGAATAATTTTTCTGGTGCTTGTTTAGTTTTTTAGAAAAATAACACACAGGGTGATCCACACCACTTTTGTCTTCCTGAATCAATACTCCACCAACCCCTACATCACTTGCATCAACAGATAATTTAAATGATTGGCTAAAATTTGGTGCAGAAAGAACTGGTGCATTCTTAAGCATGGCCTTTAACTTGTCAAAAGATTCCTGACACTTGTCAGACCAATGAAATTTGGTTTTCTTACTCAATAAACTTGTTAAAGGTTCAGCAATTTTGGAAAAATTGGAACAAAATTTCCGATAATATCCAGCCATACCTAGAAATCGCATCAGTTGCTTTTTACAAATTGGAACTTGAAATTCAGAGATAGCTTTGACCTTAGCTTCTATAGGTTTAACTTGACCTTGTCCCTCAATATGTCCTAAAAATGTGACACAAGCATGGCAAAACTCACTTTTGCTCAAATTAATTGTCAGATTCGCATCGCTGAGTCGATCGAAGAATTTTCGAATGGTTTCCAAATGATCTTCCCAGGTGTTGTTGTAGATAATGACTTTATCGATATAAGCGTCACAATTATCAAGACCAAATGTTATCATGTTCATCAGACGTTGAAACGTTGCAGGCGAATTTTTCATTCCAAACGGCATGACTTTATATTGATAAAGTCCATCTGGAGTTGCAAATGCTGAAATTTATTTTGCCCTTTCCGTCAGTGGAATTTGCCAGAATCCTTTTAAAAGGTCAAACTTGGTGACATATTCCGCATTTCCAATTGTATCAATGCAATCGTCCATTCTTGGGATTGGAAATGAATCAGTTTTGGTGACACTGTTGACTTTTCTATAGTCAGTACACATACGGAATGTATTATCTGGCTTGGGAACAAGAATACACGTTGAACTCCAGTTACTTTTACTTGGTTCTATGAAATCATTCTCCAGTAAATACTGAATTTCTTTCTTCAGATAGTTCTGTTTGAGAGGATTCATCCTATAAGGATGCTGTTTCACAGGCGCAGAATCTACAATGTCAACGTCATGATAAATTTTACTTGTTCGTGTTGGAACATCAGGAAACAAGTGCTCATAGTCATGTAATAGCTGTTTTAGTTCATTTCTTTCCTGTTGTTGTAGATGTGAAAGTTTCTGGTCTAGGTTGTTCAATATTTCTGAATTCCGAAGATTGGTTATACCAGAGTCACTATAGTCTAATTGTACTCCATCGTTGATATCTTCACTGTGTGGGACAGGTACAACTAAATTAACTGAATAATTAGCTGAGCTATCTCTGTCAAAATATTCCTTTAACATATTTATATGACAAAGTTGTTTATGTTTCCGTCTCCCAGGAGTGTTAATGATATAATTTAAGTCATTTACTTTCTTTTCAACGGTATAAGGACCATACAATTTAGCCTGAAGAGGATTCTGAGGTATGGGAAAGAGAGCCAGAACTTTGTCACCAGGTTTAAAACTCCTTTCCTGTGAATTTCTGTCATACCTTAATTTCATTTTTGACTGAGTAGTGTGAAGATTAGTTCTTGCTACTTCACAGGCCTTTGACAACTTGTATTTGAAATCAGATACATAATCAAGAAGATTAATCTTCGAATCTTCATTTGAAAGAAGTTTCTCTTTCAATAATTTCAATGGTCCACGGACAGTATGACCAAAAACTAGTTCAAAGGGACTAAAACCCAACGACTCTTGAACTGATTCCCTAACAGCAAACAACAACAAATGAACACCCTCATCCCAATCCTTTTCTGTATCAAAGCAATATGATCGAATCATATTCTTCAAAGTTTGATGAAATCTTTCCAAAGCACCTTGACTTTCAGGGTGATAGGCAGAAGATTTAAACTGTTGGATGCCTAGTTCATGCATAACTTGCTGGAAAATTCCAGACATAAAATTTGACCCTTGATCCGACTGGACAGATTTGGGAAGGCCAACAAGTGTAAAAAACTTCACCAAAGCTTTCACAATAGTTTTAGTTTTTATATTTCTCAGAGGAATTGCCTCTGGAAATCTTGTAGATGCACACATGATGGTCAACAAGTATTGGTTGCCTGACTTGGTTTTAGGTAAAGGACCAACACAGTCTACCATTATTCTACTAAATGGTTCATCAAATGCAGGAATAGGTTGCAGATGAGCCTTAGGTATCTTCTGATTGGGTTTTCCTACCATTTGACAAGTGTGACAAGATCTGCAGTATTTAGAAACATCACTTTCGAGTTTCGGCCAATAAAAATGATTCAAGATCTTGTGATAAGTCTTACGGACTCCTAAATGACCAGCCAAAGGAGTTTCATGGGCTAAATTAAGAATTTCCTGTCGATATGACTTAGGAACAACAGTTTGATAGCTCACTGACCACTCGTCACCAGCGGGTACATCAGGTGGTCTCCATTTCCTCATAAGGACCACATTTTTCACAAAGTAACACACTGGAACTTGTGTGGCTTCAGTTTCACTAATAGCCCTCTGAAACAAACAAGATATCTCGGGATCTTGCTCCTGTTCAACGACAAGGGATTGTCGTTTGTCACCCTGAGTAGGACAAAGGGAATGAGTTGCCAAAAGAGGATCACTGTGATCAATACCATTTGATTGATCAATACCTGAGGAAAAGTGACCTCATCAAAAAACTGACCAATACATGTGTCACCTAAAGGAATAATATCCTGATCAACATCACTCTCAAGAGCTCTTTTTGCCATAGCTCTAGTAACTGCACAAGCAGGGTACAAATCAGGGATTTCAGTTTCGACAGGATCAACTTTCTGATCCAAACAAGGCTTGTCAGTTACAAGTGGATTAACCACAACCTTATCTCCAGCTAGGTCATTGCCTAGTAATAAATGAACACCCTCTATTGGTAAAGAAGTCACTGCCCCAACAGTCACAGGTCCAGAAACTAAGTCTGTTGCCAAATTTACACAATGAAGAGGAACATTTACAAAGCCGCACTCTACTCCCTGAACAAGAACACTTTCACTTGAAGAAGACTCCTCAGACAAAGGCAAAGTACCTGATAATAAAAGACTCTGGACTCTGAGAAGCTCCAGTGTCCCTTAATATTTTAATTGGGATAGGTTTGGCAGAATCACCAATAAGTCATATAGAACCTTCTGACATGAATGGTTCATAAGCCTCCAAAATAGAATCAGACTGGGGTTTGTTTGACCCAACAAATGTATTGCTTTCAATACAAGACCGTGACCTTGACCTCGTAGAAATAAGAGCATTTGGAAAAGCTCTGTCTTTACTCTGTTGCTTATTTTTCAACTTGAAGCAATCAGAAATAATGTGCCCTTTTATTTTACAATAAGTGCACGTAGGAAGAGATAAGGATTTCTGATCAGTCTTATCAGATGTTTGATTCCTAACAGTTGTGCTGTTGTGAAATTTGGAAGTACTCGAATGAGATTGAAATGGTTTTTTACCAGAAAACTGCTGAGAGGACGACTTATTGCCAAATGAAATTTTGTGAGTCAAGGAATAATCATCAGCCATACGAGCAGCATTTTCCAAAGTTTCCACATTCTGCTCGTCAAGATAGGTTTTAGCATCACTATGGATGCACCTCTTGAACTCTTCAATTAACTTTCTCATGCACTCTATCCCCTCCTGGATAGGTTTTGAAATGAAATTCTGAACATTAGATGCCATAGTAAATGCTTGTTGGTTTCACACAAAAAAAATTTCTCTATTAAAAATCTTTGCCAAAGACAAACAAAATTCCAAGACAAAATCAATATGAATTTCAAAGATAAATTTAATATCTCTAATATGCTTTAAAGAAATTCAATCCCAGAAGACGAGCCCCCAATTTCTGTTACGACTCTATGGTCTAAGAAAAATGTAACAGAAAGAAAGTGAAACCAACAAATCAAGTAAAATTTCAACAAGCAATTTATTACTAGATAATTAAAATGAAAAATCAAAAAGTCACTTAACAGTAATGTGTTTTGAAATCCTAATAATCCAATAAGAATGATTGTTCTAATCACAAGTCCTAAATATAGAATGTGTCCTTGAATGTTATTATGTGCCAATGGTCTCCAAAGTCCTGATGTACTAGAAATCTTGATGTGCTGAAGTCAAAATAAAGTATTCCAAAATCTCTGAATAAGTTCACATAAATTCCAAAATTGTCAATTAAAAATCCAAAATCCAAAAGTTTATGAGCACTGTTATAATCCAATGAATATTTAAAATAATTCCTCTCTTAGAATTTGGAATGAATTTTCACAACTGTAATAGCTCTTTACAAGACTGATAGTAATGTCAAAACTGAAAAAATGTCCACCAAACATGATATATATAAAGATTGGTCACATGACAGAATGTTCTAGATTGGTCACATGACAGAATGTTCTAGAATGTGTGTCATCTTAATGGAATTCTAACTGTAAACAAAATTCAACCTTGACCTTCAAATTGAGAAAACATATTGATCAAAACAACCTAATTCAAGGACACTAGTTAAACATGTTTTTCCTGATAACATTAAGATTTAAGAAAATGTTAAAGTGAAGAAACATTTATAATTTCCTAAAATATGTATAATATTATATAAACATCATACATAACACTATGAAAAACCTACCCCTTTGTAACATATATATATTGAACAAAATAATGGATTAATGCCATTATTATAAAATGTGTACTGTACAGTTGTCACATAACTAAGCACACGTTTTACTTAACGAGTAGTGCACCGATGAAGAAGCTAAATCGTTTATGATGTGAAAATGTTGCTAATTTATATTGGCCTTTGGCTGTTTTAAAATTGGCACATCAGCTGAACGAAAATTTCCGCTATAGGAGCTGTTCTCCTATTTATTTTCCTAAACACCTACATTTGTTTTGAATCTTTAAGTTGAACAAGGAAAGTATAGACAGGAAAACAATGAAAATAAAAGTTTAAAAACATAATTAATTAAAGAAAGAGTCCTCGAATACAAAACAAATGTTTTCATTTCTTTAAAATATAAAGCTACTATCTGTAATTAGCCAAACAAAGGCGAAAGGTCTAGAACTGCGTTATATATACAATAATTACTGAATAAAGCACACGTCGCGCAAATAGACACGTGTATTCACTTATAACGGATTACTATGCAACGTGCTGGTGGCCTTTGACTCACGACTGGACACCATTGTACCGTTAGCGCCTGTGCTTGGACTGTGTGTACTTTAGCACTTGTGTTGTGTTTCAGTTTATTTCATACATTTATATTGCATGACTCCCCACCCCTAAGGCACACACTATTATTATTATTATTATTATTATTATTATTATTATACTTGCATTAAGATAGTGCTATATGCTTTTCACATTTCAGGCGACAGCGGCGGTAGCATTAGCAAAGTTAATTTCCATCATAACTACCTACCTACCTACCTACCTGCATACATAGGTACATACATACATACATACATACATACATACATACATACATACATACATACATACATACATACATACATACATACATACATACATACATACATACATACATACATACATACATACATACATACATACATACATACATACATACACACATGCATACATACGTACATACATACGTACATACATACGTACATACAATGTTATGAAAACGAAATTAGCCCAATATATTCGAGAAATGAAGACGACAGTAAATTAGCAGTCATTGTATTTTACAGGCCCACACCGCAGCGTGCGACACTCATCCATGTATGAAATCGGATACGTTGCAGGACCTACAAGTTGAATACTAGATAGGAAAACTGCGTTCGTATTTTGGTTCCCGACAACTCATGTCAAAACACGTTTATGAATTCAATACACCCATACATGTATTCTAATTTACATGCATTTAAATGTCATTAATTTCAATTAACACTATATTCTTAATGACATACACGGAAAAAAGTATATATTATTTTACTATATATGTGCACATTTGACACAATAGTGAGGTAATATAGCATATACTACGGTTTCACTATGTTTCGTATGGTATCAATTTTCAGACATTTCTTGGTTTTTCCGAAACACAAATTTAAAAACCAACGAAAAATCAACCACATGCGATGCAAAAGTCATTCCTGTGTTACTAATACATTCCTTGCGATCACAAAAGCTTCATTATTCTTAATGTAATAAAATATTATCTTCTACGTGTGCTTATTTTATTTTAAGGCTTTTGTGAAAAGAAATATAACTGCGGTTAGACTCACTATCTAACTGTGTTCTGAGATCGGTAAGCACAGAGTGGAACTAGAAAGAATTCGAAGTATTTAATTATTAGTATTATTGAAAATCAAAGAATGAATAATGAAATGATCTACGAAAATTAGATTTAATGTTTATTTATATCATCCCATCCTTCGGGTAAGACGTTTATTTATATATATATATGTACGTATGTTTCTGTATATATATATTTATATATATATATATATATATATATATATATATATATATATATATATATATATATATATATATACATACATACATACTTCAACCGACTACTTATTTTCATACTTTACTGATTTTTCAGATAAAGTTACTGAATAAAAGACATTTCATTCAAATCTTCAGGTACACCCACACAGTTCTACGTAAATAATCCAAACAAATTAAGAATTACACAACTCCAGCCTTTTCACGCCACATATAATTAGATCCTATCTCTAAGATATTTTCTCATTATTATTAATTATCATTCTTGCATGAATCGGCGTTAGTTTTAATTTGTGAAAGTCCACTGATAATGTGCGTTGATCTTCATCGTTGACCTCTTTCCATTCCCTGTTATGACCTGTTTCGCATATAAGCTGATGTGGGATTTCAGTATTTCGGTGTATACATTATTATGTTCTTTCAGTGTCATTGCCAATTATAATGTTACCTCCACAACCCGAACATCCTTTCACTTCCTTCTGTTAAAAGTCTTATACAATGTGTTATTGTTATACCAGGAATTGTTGCTATCATACCAAAAGCTGCAAAATATTTTGCAGTTGCTCCGCTATTTTTAGAAATTAGCAAGCATTTTCACATCGCAAGCACTTTCGCTTCTTCATCAGCGCACTACCCTTTGATAGTCGTATTGGAAATACCATACAGGTCAGTTTACTGTCTACTTGCGAGTATTTAAATACTTTCATCTTAATCAGCAGTGTTCTAATGTGCGTAGTATGTTCATATTGAGCCAAGAAAGATTACTGATAAATATTTTGTAAACCTAATGAGATGTCGGATTTCTAATGGGATATATATATATATATATATATATATATATATATATATATATATATATATATATATATATATATATATATATATATATATATCTTTTTCTGTATGTACGTTAAGACCGACTCTCTCTCTCTCTCTCTCTCTCTCTCTCTGACTGGTGCTTGTATTCCGATTTGACGCACGTTTGACCGTTTGACCGAGTGTCCTCTGCCCAGTCTTTATATTTTAATATAATAATAACACGTTATTTGTATTTAAATCTAAGGCTACACGCATGTGGCATATGAGAAAAACAAATAATATATAAGTGACCCCTAGCTGTTTTTTAATATATTGAATATTAGGCGCTTGTAGGGTACAATATAAAAACATGTATATGCATTATTTAGGATTAAGAATTGTGAGAAGCTCATCAGTCATTATTCACGTCGATATTCCTAATTATTAAAAAAAATAAAAAATATCTAACCATCGGTTTGTACATTACCATGAAAAAAGAGGCAGCAAATTTATATTGTTGAACACTAGGATATTATATAATCTTTTACAAAATATTATAATGCTTTTGTCTTTGGCAAGGTTAAAAATATAATTATTGTGAGTAGCGGAGTATCATATACAAATATGGTTATTTTGCCTCGGTGTAGAAGCTTGCTGATGGGAAAGTTCTAAATGCTCCCAGACACAGTCAAGTCCATGAGAGCTGATCCTTAAACAATCGATCTATAATCAAGATTAGATCCTTTTACAGTCTTGCGTAACCCGATAAGTACCATCTAGTCTGCTTTCCAATCTGTATTTGCAACAACTCGTATTAAGCTTACGGCTATTCTACATTTATCTAAGTCAATTAATAAAACTGCTCGGGTGTACAAATATTTGCATAGAGGCAAAAGGAGAGTTATGCAAGTCCCAATTTGAATACGAAAAGCAAGAATGATGTCTGTTGAATAATATCACTTAAATGTTGCATAACATTGAGAAGTGCACTTCATAATAACAGGTAATGGTGTATTATAGATCATCTCCCTACGACATTACAGAACAAGATCATCAGTGCTAACTATACTAGTAAAACTTGTACTTAATTCTGTGACTACTGTCTAGTCCAAATTTCATAATAATGATGACTAATTCATATTTTTTAAAAAAAATATCTTTCTGGATAACCAGCAAATATTTGGTTTTGTGAACCATACATCACCATCACATCCCCTGGTACAGAGACAATGTATGTTAGAAAGGGGTAGGTTTTTCATGGTCGAATGTTCAGTAATTCATTACAATCGTTGCATAATGAATTTTCCCATAATAAATCATGTGTGCTTTGCAAAATTTAGTAAATGGTACAATAGGTGTATCATTTGCTAAATACAATAATATCTGGCACTACTGGCAAAAACTATAATTCTGAAAGAATGCATGAAAAGCTCTACACATTAAATCAGTACTGAGTTACAAGTAATTTTGCGCGAATAAACATTTGTCTTTCTTTTTGTTGTAAGTCATATATATGTATCTCTATATATATATATATATATATATATCTATCTATCTATCTATCTATCTATATATATATATATATATATATATATATATATATATATATATATACATATATATGAAGTAAACAGGACTATTTTATATTAAACGAAAAGAACATCAATGAAAATATGATAAATGTTTGACATATAACAGTTGGTATGCGGGATGGGGGCCTGTATGGGTAAGGGAACAAAATATCACTATTAGGCCATATTGGAGTGTCCAAGTATGGGGGAATAGAGGAATTTAACGTCAAAATCATATATATGGTTAACATTGTGGCTCGGTATGGATGTCTGTGGAAATTTAACATTGTGGCTTTGTATGGTAGACATATAAGACTTTAGCATAAGGGTGCCACTTTGGGGGTCCTATGGGGGTTTAACATTGAAACCGACATATATTCTTACTACAATTTGATATAATATCGAGTGGGCGTGGAACGAATAAATGATATAATATATCACGTTACTTTTTAAATACAAGATCGTTGCTTACGTCAAGAGATTTAGGTAAAAGGTTATGACATTTCTGAAGACAGGACGATGTTATAACGTCATGACTGGCATTAGATTTGCACAATAAAATATTTAATGCGCATACTCAATGGAAAACTACGCACGAGCAATAAAGAAATGAAGAAAGGTTAAGACCGATACAATTAATTATAAATACATACCTGGACAAAATTAAAATAAAGAAAAATAACAATCAACAGACACATTACATAACGAAGAAAAAATTATTTATATAAGGGTTTATGGTTGTCACGAAAATTATCAGTTACTGGCTGATATAGTTTATAAGCAATCACATGAAAAACGCAACAATTACTACAAATACACATTGAGAGTGTTACATGTTTATTCTAACTGCTAATTGGCTATGAAAGTGAAAACAAGAAAGGGAGATGACATATACAAAGCTTTTATAAATAATATTTAATGAAAAACACCAGAAAATAAACAATTAGATGAAGGAACATAAGTTTACATCCGAACCGTTAGGCAAGTACCACAAAAGGTACATATCGAATACATTTCCACGTACTCAGATAATACAAGAATGTGTAGTGAAATGGTTTAATCAAACTCTTAAGACTATAACGTTTAAGAGTTTCACTGAAAATGAAATCAGAACATGAGTAGATATTTCATCTCGCTTTATTGATGTATATAATACTTAGTATGAAATACGAAAAAGTATGTAACCGTTAAGAGTGACCTTAAAAAACATATCATAAGTTAGGAATAATGTATTAAGTTATCTAACAACTGATACCTATGGAACTAAATACAAAATGAGTGAAAAAGATAAAATCTCAAGACAGGAAACTTGCTTTACTAAAGGCTATCTTCCGAGTTTCACAATCAGATACGTTATTTTAGGAAAACGTTTTCTATATAAATTATAAGACTTAAAGTTAGAGAACAATGAAATAATATTTTGCAAGGAGGAGTTATATTTGAACGAGAAACACGATGCCGACTTCAAGGTGAGAACAATTTGGAAGCTAAAAATGGTAAAAAATATTTGTGGTGTAATGAATCCTTTAATAGTTGGAAGTCAGATTACAATATTGCGTTAATGATTAAGAGTCTTGCAGTCCAAAAATAACATCGTACATGTTTTATGCACAAACTTATTAAAATAAATGGAATATATGTTTTATATGAAGATATTCCCATTTATCAAATGATACATACATAATACCTAAATCCGAAATATACAAGAACACCAAAGGAATGGCGGAAGGTCGGAATTTTTCTCCTCGTGCTGGACAGAATCTTAAACATATGTAGCGTCTCAGTTAATGTTACGATGTCTAGTAACTGACATTTATATGAATGTGAGGGTGTTGATCCGTTCTCAACGTAGACCTGTCGATTAGATCAGGCAATGACAGGAGGATGTCCATTTTCATACACATTTTCATTGTTAAACATAAAAATCTTAAACGTAAATTCATACACATTTATACAAAATCTATATAAAGATACAGCAGAAATGGTTAAAAACATTATATATGATAAACATCTCTACTGTCTTTTGTAGCATCTTAGTTTTAAATGAAAAAAGATTGAATCAATAATTCAAGAAAATGCTAAAGTTCGTTTTGAGGAACAACGGGATTACAATAATTATGCATATTATGCAGTAGCAGGGACTACTCACCTTGGATCTAAAAAAATAATGTTTATTTTATCATTATTCGCTATCATTATGTTTCGATTACACCAGATTATGAAGTATCAATCAATAATTACAAACGTCTGTCACATCCTGTAATGAAAACTACATCATCGACGTAGAAATTCCAATCATGTCTTCATCAATAGCAACGTTGATACATTTATAGCAGGCATTTATTAAGTTATATACAAATTAAAACAGACGGGGTACAAATGACGGTCCCGTCGTAAGCCAATCCTTAAACTTAACCATTAACAATTAAAACATTCAAGTCTTATTACTGGACGTCCTCATATAAATCAAAAATAGTTTTGTACAGATAATTATTCAAGCTACATGTTATTAGCTTCCACAAATGTAAGTTGCATTCGATATTTAATGCCTTCTTATATCTTTATTTTACATTTAAAATCTGGTAAAATGTTACCATAACTCTAACGTCTAGTATTTTAAGACCATCATTATCAATAGTGCTTAACATATTTAAATGGTTAAGATATGTAACAAAATCATTCAATCATTTTTACAATATATTTGTGTCATAATGTATGGTCTCATCTGATATTGCAACTTCAATTTTAATATTCGTTACTCTGATTGCACATTCATTACACAATGTTACAACGTGATACATGTATACCAAATTCATTTTGATCATTACTAGCAAATGATCCTAACTCTCTTGCACGATTACACGCCTAAGCCTTGTATCTTTCTCTGATTGTATTAAGTAGTCACAATCTTTCAGACTCACTGAAAGATAGTTCATCTGACCACAAAAACATATTTTGCTTATAATATTTATACATATGCATGGAGGTTGTGTAATTAACACGTTGTGTTCAAACGTATCATACCTTTCATCATTGATCACTTGGCTAAGTTTAACATAAGCTTGATCGAACTTTTCCGTGCTCGAGTCTTTCCACTTCACAATTTGCTTCGCTAGTACGTGCGCATCAGTTTACAAACTTGATAATGGGTTACAAATCAACTAGTTTTAAAGATAGTTGAATTTGCAACATTATATGGGGATATTATGATATTAAGCAACCTACATAAATAGTTTCAAATTTCCATGCATATTTTCATATTAGACAGTCAGTTAGAAGGTATATACGGACTAAAAAAGCCTGTACATTTTCCTATTCAAGATAGAGTCCAAAGAAATGAACAAAACAGAGCCAACGAAACTGGACAGAGTTTCACAGGTCAATCTGCTGATAGTTTATCGAGGATGCTGCTAAGCGTATGTAACAATTATTGCTAATTACTTTCAGTCGACACATGTATAGAATATATTAATATTGTTTCTGTCAGTGCTCATAGTATGGCGATAAATAAGCCTTGTTTATTTGTGTAGGCCTTTATTTTTTCAAGAACATCTTTGTTCTAAAGGTATTGTGGTTTACATATTGATCGTATCGTTGATCATACTTTTCATATAATTTATTTGTTCTAAGAATTCTTTAATTGTAACCCAACGAACATAATATATTTCAAGAAAAATAAAAACACATTTCTTTGGTGAGTGTGGACTATATTATAAACTTAGTAGATTTTTCTCATCGGGTTTTGAAAGCTTTGTCAACAATAATAATGCATATGTATTTACTAATTCAATTATGGTATGTGATATGAGGAGTTGGATGCCTGCATCCCTGCAAATGAGGATAACATAATCAATCTTATCAGGGTTTATTTAAAATGAAAGCGACAAGAGTGTGATTGAGCCTGGAGCTCTTTCAACGCTGACAAGAGTATCCACCCGTGAACTCTGAACTGATTACAAGTGCTAAATATTGTAAATTCATTACTTAAGATTTTAAATTGTCTATACGTTTATTTTCAGTTGCAAATTACACTAATACTTGTCCCATATTACAGTGTTTCCTAGTAAGTTAAAATAATGTGGACTCTTCTGTTGGGGAAATCTCCGATTGCATCAGTTCAACAGAATTACAATTCGAATTATGAAAAATGAAAACGTTGCAGATGTACGAATATGTAGACCTCTTTTATGCAGGGAATTGGCACACATATGAACAAACTAATGGCGTTGAAGCAAAGGCGTTAGATTATGCAACGTCCGAATTAAAGCATACTTCTAACACTTTATGGGTTATTTGTTATTGTTTTAGTCGATAGTCAATAATGTATAATTGTTTTTAAAGAGTTACTTGCAATATCTAACACAAACGAGATATAACCTCTGTCCAAATAGAGGTTTGTTTACACGAATTTATTGCTGCAAGAAATTTGTAATTTTCGTCTTAGTAATTTTTAACGTTTAACAAGCACTAGTATCTTTTAACTCGTTAGAAGTATATACAACCGCTGTAAGAGAAAGCTGTTATTAGCTAGTTGTATAATGTAATGATTTTGAAACAGGTGCTTAATTCCTCTAAAAATTAGGGTTTTTTCAGTTAGATGATGGTAAGACTTACATATGAAGTAATCAAATTAATCATTGCATAGTGGATATTAGTCCTTAAGTCCTGTCCCATTGGGGATGCTTACTGTGATGAGGCCATGAGGAGGAGTGGAAGCAGCCAGATGGATGATATATAACCTATTTTATTTTTGATTCCACCAATTTTCTATCCCACATAAACAATGCTAGGATTGTATCTCTGTATATAGGGGCATATATTATGGCAGGTCCCTAAAGTAACAAGAATTTGCAAAGATATAATAAAACAGAAAATAATAATAGTTTTTTAATTTATATAAATATCGACACTAACAGGAGAATACCCTCATTCGGAATCAGCACTGCAATAACTAATCTTTATATTCCCTCATATGTTGGAGTAGATTACGATTTTAAACTAATTGTACACACAAGGCAAACTCTTGTAACAATACACTGGGTTAAAAGTCTATATCTCCCTATTCGTATATGTTTCATACTTAATTATTCATTTTAATACAGGTATTTAATGAATGATATTCCCTGATTGTGATGGGAGACATGAATCGAAATAAAGGCATCAACTGCGATATTTATTCTGATGCTCTTTTCAGCGGATATATAAATAACGAGTTTGAGTACATATATGTTGCTATGCGGATTTCAAAAAGAGAGACTCATGTATTTCACATATTCAATGGCAAAGGTCAGTGACCAACTTTGATATGTTCTGCTGTTCATTATTTTTAGTCCATGCGTGTTATTGAATATGCCGTATGGGTTCATTTGGGTCAGAACAAATTATCAATTGATAGGAATGATGTAAAACCTTGGAAATGTTTTGTTTGTTCATTATATAATTGTGAAATACATGGTTAAAATAAGGCCATAACGATTGGTATTAACTGTATTTTAGAGTTAATCACTGTTGAAAATACATAATACATAGATGCATAGATATATTATATTTTTGGGTTGACCTGTCATAGTAAATTGTAAATATGTGAAGTCAAATAATAATATTCGTTGTTGCTTTGTTTTAACATATTTATTGCAATTTTGTCTTTCAAGATAATCATATTTTCTTAGCAGATAAAGAGATTTAATACCATGATTTGTTCATGGTCAAACATGGCTGCTTTGCGAGTGGCCAAGTCGCAGACTTGGTTTGTTGCTACTTTTTGGAAGTAATCATGATTCATTTGGAAGAGGATGAACAGACACCCTTGTACACACATTTTTGATTGAACGTACATAAATTACCAACGGAATTATAATATAACTTTTCCGACTATGAACTATAACGGTAAATTATGTATTTTGCCAGTGTATAGAACCGATATATGTGGGTGTAAAGTGTAAATTGGAACAGTAAATAAAAAGCAATAAAAATATTTTCTAATTTTGCCTTAGATTGAAAGACAAACTTTAAGTTCATTGCAATGATTAACAAACATGTTTATTTCGTACATTGCCATAGTGACAAATTATACTCCTGTGTACTTTTCATGTGTTTTGCTTAATACAAACGGAAGCATATTCTTCTTGCCATAACATTTTAAAACTTGTTAAGATTCTTTATTTTCAATTATAACGATATCCAAAATATCTGGCTTAAGATTGCAGTTTGAAGGAAGTTACAAAAATAAATAATATATATGTATCAGCTAATAATGTATTGATATACTTATCGGACCGATCAGCTTGCATCATATTGTAGTCTATAAGACAATCGTTACTAATTTGTCTCTTATTTTCATGGAGTTTTCTAATCAGTAAAATATGTTTTTATTTGCAATATAAAGCAGCACCAAAACATATTTACTGAGTTCAATCTTTTAGCTTCTGCATACAAAAGGAAGCACACAGGTGTAATTCTGCCGGTTATGGAAAGGTCACTGCCATTTAAACTTCCAGTCAGTTCATTGAAAGGGCAACTATGTCCGGAAAATGATACATAACCTACGCATTCTTTTTTTCCAATGCGCTGAGTCCAATTTAGCGGTTGCAATCAGTAAGTCTTGGTGCATCTTACCTAATAAAGAATGCATTGGATTCAATTTAAAATGTTGGAATATGAAATAAATGTATAAAATCAAACAATGCCTTGAACACTATACAAGATGAATTTCACGTTGAAGACATTGTATGATAGTTAAGAATCCTAGATACTTTCATAATGAATTATTTCGTGCATGTAAGTGAATAACTCATTTCTTTAGAGCATGTTAAGAATGCAATGCTGACGAAACAAAGAAAATAAAAATCCAAAGAAACAAACAAACTGGCTTTACTTTTTTAACAATGGGAATCATCAGATTTAAACAAGATTTATTTATTTTAAATGTACCTACTAGACGTATTAATTGTTCACATGGCTGCACAGCTTTGAATTTATGTTCAACTTTATATGAATGCAGACAAAATCTGGCTGCATAGTGGTCACCCGTTGTGTTTTCTGCACCCTTGGGGTATTGCTACAGTAGGAATCGTACACATTCAGTTGGCATTTTCTTCTAGTGTTTCAGGTTTTGGAACAATAGCTGGAGTAGTGCTTAGTCTGAGTAGACATGAATTATGCACTCATACATTCTGTATACCATATTCTACAGAGTATGCTTTGTACTTTCAAGATGGCACAACGATCTGTGTAAGGCATACCTGTGATAGGTGCCTTTTAAGGCATTACATTATACACTACACCATTCTTATACCGTTTAATTACCTTCTACATCCTGGAAATAAATCAAGAAATGGGTTCATTACACCAGTGTTTCAGTTTCTGTTCCAAAGTTATAAGGCAAAAAAGGAGAAGTTAGAGTTTTTGTCAAGTAGGGCCAGATATTACTGTATTTATCCACTGATTCGCTCATCATACCATTTACTAAATTTTGCAAAGAACCCTAGGATTGTCATGGGATAAATACTTTATGCAATGATTGTGATGAATTACTAAAGATTTGACTATGAAAAACCTACCCCTTTCTAATACACATATATTGAAAAAATTATTGGATTACTATCATTTATTATAAAATGTTTACTGGACAGTTGTCACATAACTAAGCACACGTTTTACTTAAATAGTTTCAGCACTGATGGTTGTGTTTTTGTAATGTCTTAGTGGGACGAAGTAGAATACATCTTACCTGGTATTATGCAATGCACTGCTAAATGTGATATTATTCAACATACATGATCCTTGCCTTTCTTATTCAAATTTGGACTGCATAACGTTCATTTTACCTATATGCTGATATTTGTACACCTGACAAATTGTATTTGTTTACTTAGATACCTTAGGGGCAAATGTAGAATATCCCTAGATTTAATATGTGTCTTGGCAAATACAAATTAGTAAGCAGACCAGAATGTATTAATCCGGTTATGCAGGACTTTAGAAGGATCTAAACTTTAGACTTTTAAGGATCGATTGTTTAAGGATCAGGTCTCAGGAACTAGACTTTGTCTGGGCGCTTTTATAACGTTCCCATCAATAAGCCCCTACTCAGAGGCAAAATAACCAAATCTTTTTATGATACGCAACTCATAGCAACTATTTTTCACTGTGTATATTTGCCTCTCTAAAGAAAGAAGCAGTATAGTATTATGTTAAAGATTATATACTAGTTCATTGTTTTTCAATATACATTTGTTACATCTTTTTTTAAATCTGTAATATCGATGTGAATGACGAGCGATAATCGTCTCTCAATTCTTAATCCTAACTACCGCATATGCACCTTTTACAATCTGTACCCTAATAGCGTCTCATATTCAATATAACAAAAATACAATTTGTCACCACTTATATATTATTTGTTTTTCTCATATGCCACGTGTTATTCTTTTATTAAAATATAATGACTGGGCAGATGACACTTAGTCCAACTTGCGTCATATCGGAATACAATCTAAATTTCAGAGAGAGAGAGAGAGAGACAGACAGACAGACAGACAGAGAGAGAGAGACAGATAGACACAGATAGAGAGAAAAAAAAGAGAGTGCCAGTCTTAACCTGCATACAGAAAAAAAACATATATTCCAACAGAAATCCAATATCTCAATGGGTCGAAATATCTACATTAGTGACCTCTCTTGACACAGTTTGAGCATAATACAGCCATTAGAGCACTGCTGATCTAGCGGAAATATTTAAATACTTGCAAGTAAACAATAAACTGACCTGTATGATATTTCCAATTCGACTATCAAAGAGCAGTGCACTGATGAAGAAGCTAAAGTGCATACGATGTGAAAATGTTTGCTAGGTTATATTGGACTTCAGCTGTTTTAAAAATCTCATATCAGCTGAACCACATTTTCAGCTATATTAGCTGTTCTGCTATTTCTTTCCCAAAACACGTACATTTATTTTGAATCTTTAAATTGCAAAAGGAAAGTATAGACAGGAAAACAATGAATTAAAGTTTACAACCATAATTAACTAGAGAACGACTCCTTGAATAAAAAAACAAATATTTCATTTTTTTAGAAACGAGTCTTCTATCTGTAATAAGCTATTACTATTATTATTATTATTAGTAGTAGTAGTAGTAGCAGTAGTAGTATTATTACACTAACATACACATTGTTTGAGATACCAGTCACTTTTCAAGCGACAGCTGTTGTGGCGTTAGCAAAGTTAAGTTCCAACATACATACATACATACATACATACATACATACATACATACATACATACATACATACATACATACATACATACATACATACATACATGCATGCATGCATGCATGCACGCATACATACATACATACATACATACATACATACATACATACATACATACATACATACATACATACATACATACATACATACATACATACATGCATCCATACATACATATATACCTACACACATTCCTACTTACTTCCATACATATATACATATATACCTACACACATACCTACTTACTTCCATACATATATACATACATACAACCAAAAGTACATACATACATGTATACATTATAAGGTACAAAGAAAGTGTTCGTTTTTTTCTAATTCCCCCTTGAATATTACATGCATATTTGTTTCAAGAGTTGTATCCATTTTGTTAACACTATATTACTTAAAAATGTATTTGAATTATAATCAAATGTCATTGATACATATGTTCATTATCACCAATTCTTAAATACACGTGATGTTACCGTGATTACAAACTAAATCGTTGTGTTTATTTATTTATTTTTTTTTTGGTTTTGGGGGGGAATGTTTTCGTTCTTTTTTTATAAAGCTTTTCAAAGGTTTCTGTGCGAAGATTAAGTGTTTCAGAAATACTTTAATATATGTGCAATTTTTAAATAGAAAATTATCAGAAAAATTAGAATGATTCATACTCTAAAATGCGTGCAACAATTGGCTTTTGCTGGGAATAGGTGGGAAACTGAATTGCACATAAGATATCCATTGTGAGTAGTGATGATGATCTGTATACATATGAATTGACATGAAAGGTGACCAATGTTACACAATCAACTAAAGTTGGTTAATTATAACAGTATCGGCATATTGGCTATTCTTGCTATGAATTTAAAACTTGTTTTCTTATTAAGATAAGAAACAAGTTAACTACAACACAACATGATATGATTTTTTGTAAAATAACATTATTAGTATGATTAGAATGAAGGCATCGTGAACTATTTTTGATTTTCCCAGTCTGTATATTTACAAATTTACATCAATCAATACACACAGTAATATAGGTTTTCTGATGTAATCACCTTGATACAATTTACCACTGGATAACATTGATATAAGAACCACAAAGAAGCTACTCGTTGTCTGTTAAAAAAAAAAAAAAAAAAAAAAAAAAAAAAAAAACATTTTTGATCTGCATGATGAAACCAATAAATCAGCAAACTTATCTCACGCAGATGGGAGAGAAACTCCTGGTATATTAGGGAACACACGTTATACATATATACTAGTATTATTTCTAAGGTATAGTTCAATCCATCAATTGATGTAGAAGATACATTAATGTAAATATTCCAAAAAGTTATTAGAAGACCTTAGCATGTAAACACATTGTTAACGAAACAGCTTCAACCACTGTCAGAAAAGTGATACCTAATGTTTGCCATTAATACATGATACAGACAATATTATGTCCGCATTGCCTGAAGGTAAATTATATTTTAATTGATTCTTATATATATATATATATATATATATATATATATATATATATATATATATATATATATATATATATATATATATATATAAGTGTGTGTGTGTGCTAGATTACAGCTACTGCACATACCGTAGCAATATTATTTCTAACAATTGAAGCTGGATATGCTGTAGCCCTGGACACATGTCGAGAAAAGCACATAATAACGGAAGTTAGCTACCCCAATATCAATTGTCAAAGACAACACACACACAGTTATAATACCTTAGCATATTCAGTTTATTGTACTATAGGTTGGTTCACTCGAAATTTCAATACCTGTTTTCACGTTTACAGTTTCTTTACTGTTGCATAAACTGTTTTTAGTGCGTTAGCTTGTCAGATTGGAAATGGCGCAGATATCGAATCAGAGTTTCTCTTACGTATGAAGTGAGGTGTAAATAGGCACATTTAAGCTTTTAAGTTCAACATTCTGTCATAGCAAATGTCATGCAAATGCCATTTATACCCATGTAATTATGTCCATTTTTAAAATCAACGCCTACTGTATAGCTCAAAATGGCGTGATCATTACATTACAACGTAATCGACATGACGTTATTGTTCCCTAATTATATCGTAGATCTATGGGTACGAATAATATTGAAAGAAAAGTGACGTGGTGTCAAATTCCGTTTCTTATTAAATAAGAAATAATTGCTTGTAAAGTTATAGTGATATCAGTATCAGTCCTGTGAAGAAAATGATTGTGTCAAGGAAATAATAAACTAGAACTTGGGAAATCCGTATCGATTTATGACCTACCATAAACCGGCAGAACAGGCGCTCTGTTATTGAACATCGATATGAAATCTATAACTGAATTATACTGAAAACTTCACTCACCAACCTACTTATATTTTAATGTGTGTTTGATGAGCGCAGTAAATTATGTCCAACCGGTGCAAATTTAATCAATTTTAAAATATTATATGAGTTAATTCATATGTACGTAAGAATGAATATCGTGTAACTGAAGGACACAATATATTTAGAGGGATTAAACACCTGTTTCAAACGTGTTACATTATGCAACTAGCTAGTGACAACTTTCTGCTAAGGCGTTAGGATATACTTCTAACGAGATAAAACGTGCTAGAGCTTCTTACTATAATTTTTAATATAAACTATCTGTCCTTGGTTACTGCAGTTTTGAGTTACACAGGGATTTTGTAATAAAATAACTGAAAGATAAAAGCAAATGTTTTTGTACCAAGTCCGATATTATCAGCTAGGAAAAATGGAGTACTAACTAAACATTGATGCGGTGTGCAATATAGTTATCTTAGGTTTTCGCAGACACTTCAAATGAAAACATGTCTTCACTGAAAGAAATCTATATATGGATATTAGGAATGAGAATTTAATACATTTAAAATTTACAATTATGTGAAGATAGCGTTTGTTAACCACATTTTTCTATATGTTTTTTGAACATGTGACAGATAAAAAATGTATCATAAATTTATAAAAAAATTGCCTCTCTTGCTGTGTACAAATGATATACTCTGCGAAATTAGCAATCAACACTTACTCTGCAGAAAGAAGATACGAAAATGAAAAGTAATACAAGACATGAATGTTTAAGTATTTTTGTTGAGAAAAATAAAAATAAATGTCGGCCATGTTTGGGGCGAAAGTAGTAATTGAATAACAACCTACTTGTGTTATGATGATTTTGTTTTCTCTCATTGGTCATGAGGAAATACAAAATAATAGATGCAAAACAAATATAATGATAAACAAGAAAGAATATCTAAAGAAAGTTTTTTTTTTTTTTTGCTATGTTGTGATGAAAGTGTGAGGATCTTAAATATTTACATAAATATGCCTAACAGCGTTGTAAGATAAAACACACATCTTTGGTGATTACATTTGGAGTGTCTAAGGGGTCTTGTAAGAACGTAATGCGGAGGTACTTATATAGAGGTTTATATGTATGATATTATCAACTGTGAAGAAGGAGTACGTAAACCAAGATGCAATGTACTACTTAGTTGCTACAATACGAATTTGTGATATCACGTAAGTTGAGTGACCAGATAATCTTGGTTAACATATAAACAATTATAACATAAATTTTTGCAGACATTACTAGCAAATCCATATTATTCATTTTCATTATTTCTTATTTATAAACACTCTTCTCTAGTAGTGCGTAAATGACATTATATGCGACATTAACAATTAAAGTGCAGACGAAACTACAAAAAAGTACAATACTACAATACTGAGTGGAAATTGAAACTAAATTGTCAGTTGGGTGTAGGGGCGAGAGGGAACATGTTGTAATTACAAAATACAAAATCAACAAAAACGTAAACTAAAGTGAGGAAAAGTGTATTCCACCTTTAAGAATGTACGTAGCAATAGACCAACACTGTAATTGGTTGTCATGAACTGGAGTTCTGTATCTCCCTTAGTGGTAGCTGGGCAAGGCACCGAAGGTTCCTTGCAAAGAGAATTCAAAAAACAATGCCATGTAGAAGTTCCGAAAGGGACTAATCCAAAATTGATGAGGTGGATTTTTAACGATCGAACGTTTAACAACATTGTCCAATGAAATATACAGGGTTTAGCTAGACGCTTAGCATTGACTAGCTTCCTGACTTCCGAAGCAGATTACTTCTTCCTCTGGTTAGATTGCCATTAATACAGATTCCACCGTAACTCCTGTCCGTGTATATAGTTTCTGACGGGCACGATACGAAGCAAATTTGATAAGTATATCCCTGGAGTTGTATGACTGCCCATTACGTTTCATTATGTGTTATCTGTCAATGTCCTTTACGTCAAAGTCTAAGCTGAGGGACTTACACATTTGCAGTACGTCTTTGCCAGTGTCGTCTTCATGAATATCTGGTACTCCTGTGATCCGAACGCAGTGTCGACGACTATACTGTTCTGCCTTGTCCGAATTTAGCTGTGGTTTCCGATTGCTATATCTGAGCTTATGGAATTCTGACACTGACAGTGTCACTTGTTCAGATTCGCTCTTTTGATGTTGTATGTTTGTGTCAAGTCTATATTCAGGAGATGTAAGCTCTCTTTTCTTGTTTGTTGGCTGCTCTTAGGAACATGGTGATATTTCACTCGTTCTGGATAAGCATAGTTTGTGCTGTACACTATGCTACGAAAGCTTCGTGCATGACTCAGTTACTGGTACTAGGACGTGTACATGCCGTACAGCTTACAACTATTGTAGCTAGGTCAAAAAATGTTGGCATTCAAAACAGGTAATTATTACAAAGGTAACTTGGGCAAATGAACAAATTGACGACAAACTACTAAATATCGTTGATCCACACACCCACCTTATTTAGAAGATCAAAACCAGAGGATACCCATGCAGCTACGTAGATAGGGAAAATCAAGTTATCAAGGAGAAGAATATTAAATTTGGAGGACTATCGCTTGCAAACGAAAAAAGGACACCCTCGCGTGATTGTATGATAACAATTGACCGGTCTACACTGAAAACGGATCCACATCATCACACTGGTATGACTGTCAGTTACCAGATATCATAACATTAACGGAGATGCTACATATTCTCAAGATTCTGTGCAGCTCGAATATAAATTTTCTGACCTTCAGCCTTTCATTTTTTGTCCTTGTATATTTCGGATTGGGGTGCCATGTAGGTGAAATTTGATAAATGAGTTTACCTTCAGTACTTATAACACATGTGTTATATTTACTGAACATACTGTTTTGCATAAACAACGCATGATGTTGTTTTTGGACTGCAAGATTCTTAATCATTGACGCAGTATTTTCTCCGGATTACCAAATATTACGGGATTCATTGTACTATTTCATTTTTGTCGCCACATATTTTTTTTACCATTAAAATGTTTGATTTACAAAATGTTCTTACTTTCAAGAGGCATATTTTTTGTTGTACGGAGATAACTCCTCCTCGCAAAATATTCCTTCAATATTCTCTCCCTTTAAGTCTACCGATTTATTTACTAAAGGGTCTCCTAAAATAACGTGTCTGATTGTGAAACTATGAGATAACCTTGGGTAAAACAAATTTTGTATTTTGAGATCCTATCTGTCTCACTTTTTAGTATTTTGGCATTCCATAACTCTTTGTTGTTAGATAACTAAATAAACTATTCCTGACTTAAAATATGTTTTTCAGGTCACTTTAATTTGTGACATACTTTTACATATTTCACATGAAGTATTATATCATCACTAAAGCTATATGATATATCTACTCATTTTCTGATTTCATTTTGAATGAAATACTTCCACATTACAGTCGTAATAGTTTGATAAAACCTTTCCGGCTAGAGAACATTCTATATTTGAATAGGAAATGTATTCGATATTTACCTTCGAACTAATTCATTAACTTTTCGGATGCAAACTTGTTTCCTTCATCTAACTGTGTCTTTCCTGGTGTTCTTTCAATACAAAGCTTGTTAAATATCGTCACCATTTTACTAAACCCTTTTTTCTTCATTATGTAATGTGTCTGTAAATTGTTATTATTTTTTCTCTAATTCTGTCCAGTTTTGTATTTATAATTAATTATATCTACGTTTACATGTTTTCATTTTTTGGTAGCTCATGCGCATTTTTTCGATTGAAAAGTTTCGTTGTGCAATTATACTGCCAGTCATGACATCATATAATCTACTTCCTGTCTTCAGAAATATTTTAACCTTTGACCTAAATATCTTGATTCTGACAGCGATCTTGTATTTAAAAGGTCACGTGATATTTTACATCATAAATACGTTTCAGGTTCACTCGACATTATATTAACATGGTAGTATGGATGTGTGTTGGATTCAATGTTAAATTCCCATAGAACCCTCAAAGTGGCACCCTCATTTTAAATTCTTATATCTATCCCATACTAAGCCACAGTGTTAAATTCCCACAGACATCCATGCCGACCCCAATGTTAACCTTATAGATGATTGTGACGTTATATACCTATTTTGACCCATTCTTGGCCAAACCAAGATGGTTGTGGACTGATATCCTTTCCTTTCCTCATACAGGACAACATATATATATATATATATATATATATATATATATATATATATATATATATATATATATATATATATATATATATATATATATATATATATATATATATATATATATATATATATATATATATATATATTAATTTACTAACACGCAATACAGCTTGAGAATATTGCGCTTTCCATGAAGCAGACTAATGCCAGATACCAAATTTTTTAAATTTTTTTTTGTTATTTTTTAGGTGACTTACTACAAAAATAAAGGCAAATGGTTCCTCGCATAAACGAACTTGTAACTCAATACTGCTTTCATGTGTAGAGCTGTTCATTAGTTATCTCGGAATTGGTTTTTGCCAAGTATGGCCGGATATTAATGTATTTATCCAATGATACACACACCCTTCCATTTAGAACATTTTGCAAATCACCCAATGCTTGTCATGGATAAATACATTATGCAGCGATTGTATTGAATTACTAAAGATTAAATCATGAAAAACCTACCCCTTTCTGAGATATTCTTTGTGTGTACTAGAGGATGTGATGGTGGTGGATTGTTGCTAAAGGGTGATGAACTATAATACACCATTACCTTTTATTATGAAACGCACTGCTAGATATTATGCAACGTTTAAGTGATATTATTAAACAGACATGATCCTTGCCTTTCGTATTCAATTTTGGACTAATATTTGTACACGTGAAAAGTTGTATTACTTTACTTGGATACCTATGGGGCAAATGTAGAAAAGCCCTTGATTTAATATGAGTCGTGATAAATACAGATTGGGAAGCAGACCATAATGTATTAATTCGGCCATGCATGACTGTAGAATGATTTAAACTTGACTATATATCGATTGTATAGGGATCAGCTCTAAGGGAATAGACTTGGTCTGGGATCATTGAGATCTTTCCTATCAGCAAGTCTCTTCACCGAGGCAAAATAAGCATATCTTTATATGATACACAACTACTAACAAACATGTTTGACTGTGTATATTTAACTCGCCAATGAAACAAGCATTATAGTATTATGTTAAAGATTATATAATATATAATTGTCCTTCAGTATAAATTTTGCTGCCTATTTTTCATAGTAATGTAGATAATGCGTGGATATTTTTTTTAATAATTGGGAAAATTGATGTGAATTTTGACTGATAAGCTTCTCTCAAGTCTGATTCTTAAATACTGCAAATACACGTTTTCAATTTTTACCCTAAAACGCGCCATATTCAATATAAAGGATAACACAGTTTGTCACCACAATATATTATTTGTTTTACTCATATGACACCTGCGTGCAGCCTGAGATACAAATAACGTTTTATTGTTCTATTCAAATATAAAGACCAGGCCAGGGACGCTCTATCAAGCTATCAAGCTTGTGTCATATCTGAATAGGAGCTCCATGAGAGAGAGAGAGATATATAGAGAGATAGATAGATAGATAGATAGATAGATAGATAGATAGATAGATAGATAGATAGATAGATAGATAGATAGATAGATAGATAGATAGATAGATAGATATATAGATAGAGAGAGAGAGAGAGAAGGGGGGAGAGAGAGAGTTGGTCTTAACATAAACACATACAAAGCATATATTCCATATGCAATCCGATATCTCAGTATTTAAATATTCGCAAGTAAACAATAAACTTACCTGTATGATATTTCCAGCTCAACCATTAACGAGAAGTACACTGATGAAGAAGCTAAATCGTTTACGATGTGAAAATGTTTGCTAATTTATTATGGCCTTCGACTGTTTTAAAATTGGCACATCAGCTGAACGAAATTTTCCGCTATAGGAACTGTTCTCCTATTTCTTTTCCTAAACTCCTGCTTTTATTTTTAAACTTTATGTTGAACAATGAAAGCATTGACAGGAATAGAAAGAGTCCTCGAATACAAAACAAATATTTTCATTTTTTAAAATATAAAGCCAAAATCTGCAATAAGTTAAACAAAGGTGAAAGGTCTAGAACTGCGTTATCTATACAATAATTACTGAATAAAGCACACGTCGCGCAAGTAGACACGTGTATTCACTTATAACGGATTACGATGTCACGTGCTGCTGGCCTTTGACTCATAGCTGGACACCATTGTACCGTTAGTGCCTGTGCTTGGACTGTGTGTACTTTAACACTTGTGTTGTGTTTCAGTTTATTTGATACATTTATATTACAAGACTCCCCAACCCCAAGGCACATGCTAGTATTATTAGTCTTATTATTATTATTATTATTATTATTATTATTATTATTATTATTAGTAGTAGTAGTAGTAGTAGTAATATTACACTTGCATAAACATGGTGCGATATACTATTCACTTTTCAGGCGACAGCGGCGGTAGCGTTAGCAAAGTTAATTTCCGTCACACCTACCTACCTACCTACCTGCATACATACATACATACGTACATACATACATATATACATACATACATACATACATACATACATACATACATACATACATACATACATACATACATACATACATACATACATAAATACATACATACGTTCATAAGTTAGGTTTGTACATAAAATAAGAGTTATTGTACAATTTTTTCCAATCTCACTCGCATTGTCCACACATTATTTCGATCAAGTACTTCTTTTAATTTGACCCTTATCTATCACGAATGACATATATTGAACATCAATTCCTACATGCATCAGTACCTACATACATACTTACATTCATAAATACATACATACATACATACATACATACATACATACATACATACATACATACATACATACATACATACATACATACATACATGCATGCATGCATACATACAGACATACATACATGCGGTATGAGATGCAAAGAAAGTGTTCGTTTCTTCTAATTCACCCTTTAATATTACATGCATATTTGTTTCAATAGTTTTATTAATTTTGTTTACTATGTATTAATAAAGAAAATTGTTTGTATTATAATTAAGTATCCTTGACACGTATGTATATTTATCAACTAGTAAGAAAGACACGTGATGCTACCGTCTTTCAGAAGAAGAAAAAAACGTTGTTTTTTGAGAAAGTTTTTATTGTTGTTTTTTTTTTTCTTTTTTTTTTCCATTTTATATTTTGTAGGCTTTCAAAGTTTTCTGTGCAAAGATTTAGTGTTTGAAAAATACGTTACTATCTGTGCAATTTTTCTGCAGATTTCATACACTTATATTTTTTTTTTTTTTTTTTTTTTTTTTTTCTTAATACAGTAATCATTGGGGTTCTTACTAATAAATACATGTACACAATGTTGGACTTAGGACCTTGCTGCAGCCAATGTTCTTCAACGCCCCACCACCACCACCACCCTTTTCACAAACTTCCCAAAGCCAACACACGTGAACCCGAGAACTCTGAAATGTTTGCATCGTAGCTGTTGTGGTCTGAATGACATAAGTTTCGACCAATGGTTTCAATAAGAAAGTCGAAACGTGGCCGAAACTAATTTGTCCTGAGTTGTGATGGAAACAAATTAGCCCTGACATTTAGAATTTACCCCCAGCAAATCGTATATATTAGCTAGATCTTGATTGGAAAAACACATCAGTATTTCCAACCAGCCATTACAATGATGAAAAGTTGACTTATTTTTGGCGTTACCACAATACGTTTTACTATAAACATTGTACCCCTATCTACACGCTGAAATCAGCTTTGTATACTTTAGTGATGTTGACCTGCATCAAAAGTTTCATACGCTTCAATCGGATAATGAAGAATCTAAAATAAAGTTTCTTCCTGCCTGGGCGATCTGAACGAAAGTCTATCGATGCTCTCCGCCATCGATAACGTATATAGATATATCAGATAATACATTTTCTGATAGCAAAATAGTGCTACATTTAGCTGTGTTAATATATATATATATATATATATATATATATATATATATATATATATATATATATATATATATATATATATATATATGGTAAAAGCAAAGCAGAAAAACTAAAGGAAAGTAAAGATCTCATCAGCTTTCCGTTGCCAGTAACTAGATGGCGCCTCTTCGCTGACGAATTATCATTGCGTCCAAAGAATGTTTGGTATTATCAGATTGAATCGTGTTTGTATTCAATGTTTAACATGTTTCGGTGAACATTGAGTTCATGATAAAAGTGAATTAGAAAACGTGACATACTCAAACATGGACCCGGATAAAACGCATTTTTTATTTTATTTTTTTTAATTAACCCTAACAGGACGTATTAATATGCTAAAACGAACACCTTAGAATATTCTATCACAGTTATTGACATCTTGCAGTTTACCCGAATATTCAGAAAAAGACAGACTTGCAATTTAAACAGAAATATGCAAATTATATTTTATATCATCATTCGAACTGGACTACACATCTTTATATCCAGTAGTATGTACACATTGTATTTATTTGCCATTTTTACATGCGTTGTATTGGAATAAATGGAAGTAACAAGCATAATTTCTGTATCGACATCACTAAACATGACATTTGTACATATTTGCTCTGAATATGCCTTTTTGTAAGAATGAATGTTTTCTGTATGCACTTAAAAATGCAACTTTTCATTCATAATACCATTATTAATACTAGTAGTGGTATATGCAGCAGAAGCAGCATCAATAGTAGTAATAGTCACCATAATATATACATCTTTAGAAAAACCTGCATTTGGTGCTCCTATATATCATTTATCCAGTGTTAAAGACACGTCTAATGTGCATTGTGACATTGTTTTTGTTCATTTAGGTATATTCTTAGATGTATGTCCAGTTATGGCATGTTTTACAGAATCGAGGAAATGAAAAAAAATACTTTGCAAGCTTAGATTTGTTGGCAGATACTACAATAAGGAAGCATATAAAGTAATTTAATAGTTATTTCTATTCAAAGAGTTATAAAACGTGATAAGTAAATTTTACTATATACCGTAACATGGTATATGGTTAGCTCGCCTGTGAACCATGGCAGTTAAGAAAGGCGCCTCTGCTATTTGGCTATCTATGAAACAGTTTTGTTTATTATCCCAAAGCTGATCATTTTGGTGGAGACAGGTGCATGTTAAGGGTCCACGAAAATAGTTCCCAAACACTTGTACCAATTACTTTGTTGTGATGACTTGCTAACGTCATACCTATATGTATATATACTGGATGTAATTTCATCTAAGTTAAAGCCCTCTTAAAAATGTGCGAACATGTGTTTATGTGTTTATTTCAATGTGTACTTGTGTTAACAAACGCTTCAATTTCGGCGGTAAGTGCTTTTACAGGTATTAAAAATCTTCACGTTTGAAGCTATGTCGTTCTTGCAAGCTGCCCGCAATCCCATGATACCTGAACCTCACACGACTTTCACACTAACATGTCGTTTCGACACAAACTTATGTCGTTACATAATTATATTGAGGTAATGAATAAACTTTTTTATTAACCCTTATGCGGTCAAAATGAAATGACTCATCAGAAGACTTCTCCTTACTAAAATTAAGAAAATATTTCGACCTGCATCTTAGTACCTTATTATTGCGTTCAGCGGTATAATTGCATTCACGTTTTGTTTATAAATGGCACATTCGGTTTATACACCTGCCATAAGGCGGAACATATTACGTTATTATCTTTTCCGTCCGTCCCTGCCTCCATATGTTACCAAGTTGGTTTCCGCACAATAACTAAGTTGTCCACATTTATAGTTAGCAAAATTGTACATGGCTTGCGCTTGAGTTAAGGATAAACCCGATCAATTTCGGGATGAGAAACTGAAAGGTCAAAGTCACTGTGACTGAAAAAAAGAGAACACTCTCCGCACGAATATTCGAATTCTTCTCCATTATGCAGATACACAGCTTTCTGGATAGGTTGTACATAAGGTATACAAGAAACGTACAAATTGTATGGTCAAAGGGTCACTATAAAGTTCACCGTGACTTAAATCAGAACATGTCTCCGCACAACAACTTTAGTTCTCCATCTAGTGCTACCAGGCTTTGTGGATGCCTTGCACTTGGGGTAAGAAGGAACCCATTCGATTTCGGGTTCAAAACGGTTAAGATCACTCTTACTGAAATAAGAACAATAGTTTCTACAGAATAACTGGAATTCTCCATCATTAATGGTTAAAAAGAAGAAAAAAAAAAAAACAAACGTTGTGGCTTACAATTTGTATTGGAAAGAATCATGGTAATTTAGTTGATAAGATTAAGGTTACTGTGATTGATAGATTAAACAATGAATTCTTTATAATAACATTAGTTCTAGATGACATACCTCAACCATACCTTTTGGATGACTACTGATTAGGTAAAAAGATCAAATGTCAAGGTCAGTAACTGGAAGACGAAAATTCTTTCTGCCAATTGAAATTAGTTCAATATCACAGATCTTACCCAAACGTGATGGGTGGTTTAGGATAAGGAAAACGCCCATCGAATTCAGAGTCAAATGAAAGGACAAGGAAACAAAAGACAATGTTTTTTGTTGAAATATTGCAGTTATCTACAAAAATGAATATTACACGCAAGGTGAGTGAGTTATGTGCCGTTCACAGTACTCCTGTTCAAAAGCAGATATCATCTTTTGAGTTGAATATTTAGTAACAAGATCTTTAGATGTATCAAAGGGAAAAAATTTACTTTGACACAGTGGTGATAGCACTTTTATCAACATAACTTTTGCACAATCACTTTTGGAACTGAACTTGTATCGCCACAGTGGCAATGACATTTTTTGAACTGAAATTGTTGTGACGCCTTTGGTTTCGCTGTAATTTCTGTTTACTACAATCTCTTTTTTCAACAAACACTGTACCATATTTGATCATGGAAATAAAGGGTCATGATTGTATTATTATTATTATTATTAGTAGTAGTAGTAGAAGTAGTATAACGTTCCGAAACGTTTTTTTTTATTAATTAGGAAGATGCCCGAAATGTGTACTTGACTGACGAACATGCCAATCTTTCAAAAAGTGTTAATTGGTTTTCTTTATTCTTATATGGACTAACAGGAGGTAACTGCCTCCCCAGTACTGTATCTATCTCATTCATTCGTTAGTTCGTTTGTTTGTTTGTTGACATTGTTTACTCAACCATTTTCTTCTCTCTGTTTCATCAGCACATACAAGCTTGGAAAGGGTCTGGCTGAAAAATGTAACTACACGATTCTCGACCAACAAACCGGCATTCAATGAACTTGACCACCCTGATGAGTTGACCTTTAAACTCAGGCGCCGATCTTGTGATCTGACTTTAACTTTGAAGAGGAACTATGACATTGATCGTAATGCTTACATCTATCTTGCACGAAAATCGAAAGACGGTCGATCCGTTCTGGTGAAAACTCGAAATTTCGTAAATGAGGTAAGCTTACAGGCACAGAAACTGATATTAGCATATGATCGGGCTTTTGTAAGACTTATTAAAAAAATTAAAATACGTTGATACTCTGTTTAAGAAATTAGGTTTCTCAAACACACAGGGTTCATATTTCTGAAACACTGAAACAATTTCCTAAACACACAAGATTATGACTTCTGAAAAACTTGTAAAAAATAACGCTATGTCCATACTAGTGTGCTATTGATATTTTTGTTGATACAAAACTAATAGTCAAATGAATATCAGTTGATGTTATGAGCAACCTGACTTGTACCTGCACAAAACTTATGTTTTGTAGATTTAAAAAATAAAATAAATTAAAACTAATCAGAACATTACAAAATTAAGGATAATAAAATGAGGCATTTATAGGTGACAACTTTGTTTAAAACAATCATAAATATTGCTTGTATAATTTTGAAGATGTATATGTATATATATATATATATATATATATATATATATATATATATATATATATATATATTCACATAACCCATAAATGTTTCTTTTATTTTAAGACACAAGACTAGTGTTTGAACGAAATTAACATACTTCAAAATATAAGTCCAACTCAGAATCGAAAGTAAGCCAAAACAAGATACTAATAATCAAACAAATACAGAAATATAATACAAATTAATCATATTGGGAGGCCATAAATACAATTGTATATAAAAATAAATGGTGATTGTACAAGTAAGTATGTTTGTGATATTGCAAACGAACACTTCATGCGCAAGACAACACTTTATTGTAGAGGATGTCATAATCAAAGAGGGCATAAGAAAAACAGGCATGTCAACAATAAGTGAGGTGGGAATTTTGCACCAAAAAATGTAAATAAGAGTTCACAAATAAAACAAGTTTAAAAAGCTTATGTATTAAAAATGAAATAATTAAAATAAATAGGATAAATATTTTACAAACTTGAAATAATAACGAAACAAATTTAAAAGCTAAACTGTACAAAACCTTTATAAAAAGCAGACAATCAAAAATAAAAAGTTGAAATAACAATTAAACCAAAGATTATAAATAAAAAGAAAGAGCGAAACAATATAGAATAGTTAAATATGTAAAGGAACTACACTTCTGAACTCATTGAAACGAGGCGACATGTATGATATTATTTGCGCTTGTTTGACATTTGACAAACTAAATTTCGACATCAATGAAAGGAAAATGCGAAATGGATGCGGTTTAAATTACTGTACAAGAAATCAACATTTTGAAAAAGGTAAACAGTTTTGTTTAGTGGATGCTTGCTGAACGCTGAGAATTTAAGAAAACTTGTGAAAGAATTTGATATATCTTGAAATATGCATTGCATATTGTAAAGGGGTTGAAAGCGATACGAAGAGGAAATGAATAAAAGTAAACAGAGTAACTTAGGAATCGAAAGTTAGACGTGTTGGCATTTGGATCAAGTTCGATTTATGCCTTAGCAATAAGTAGTGAGGCGGAAGGTACTATTGCGTTGAAATAAGAGATTTAAAAGTAAACACATAAATAAAAGTTCTCTATGTAAAAATTCCTGAATTATTTCAATACAGCAGAAAAAGTTATCAGAACACAATAGAGTATGTTACAGTGTATACAACTCAAATTATATAATGCTACAATAGTGGTCAGTTGCAGAATTCAAAAACTATCATTAGCAGCATAAGCTCAGTTTGTTGTTTACGTTGACTTTAAATCTCTCTATGTACCGTTATCATGGTCTCCATTCAGCGTGCTTCGCACAAGTAAAATATAACAGTGATACTTATTCAACAGATTTATCCCGGACTGATACCCCTCCCCCCTGGAAAAGCAAAACAACAAAACAAAACAGATAAACAAAATTCTCCATATATATTTATTATTAGTATTTTATATTAAGGCAATACAAATAGTGTTTTACCAGTGATTGTGTAAGATAGCCAAAATAGTATACGACGAACTAAAACTTAAATATGCAAAACGTATGTTGCTTATATAATAATAGAAGATTAATAAAAAAAAGTTAAAATGACATTGGTCATATATGTGAGAAAAGAAACGCCCAAACGATAAAGTGTATAACCTTCATCACTTGACTGGAATGTATATAATATTAATAATACTACTAATAATAATGAGGACTTTGTATAGCGCCTAATCTTTAGAAGCTCTAAGCGCTTTACAACATTATATAACAGCAAAACAAACATATATAATGATATGATTACGAAAAGAAAGAAAAAACAAACACCATGAAATTAGAAAACAAAAACATGCTGACAATAGTTAAGGTAAGAAAACATTAAATCTTTAGGTCTATTCTTGCAGTCGAAAAAGGTGCGTTTTAAGAGCACTCTTGAATGAGATCACTGTGTCTTTGTGTCTAAGTTTAGTTGGCAATTCGTTCCACGTTGCTGGACCCTGGTATGCAAAAGAACGTTGTCCGTATGACTTCATTTTGGTATTGGGAATAATGAGAATACGGGTGTCGGAAGAGGAGCGTAAGTATCTTGCTGGTGTGTACACATCGGTGAGGTGAGATAGGTATGTTGGACTGGTGCCAGTCAGTGAAACGTAGCACAGAGAACACATTTTGTGTTTGATTCTGGATCGAAAGGGTAGCCAGTGTAGGATACAGAGCAGGGGAGAGGTGTACTCTATTCGTGGTACTCTAAGAATGACCCGAGCAGCTGTGTTTTGAACTTTTTGAAGTTTCTGGAGTAGATACTGAGATGAACCAGATATAATTGAGTTACAATAGTCCAGTCTTGAAAGTACTAAGGAACACACAAGTGTTTTATTGGCATCAACTGAAAGATAATTGGGAATGGAGCTGATCCGTCTCAGCTCAAGGTATGCAGCCTTGCATATGTTCATGACATGTTGGTGCAATGACAGTGTACTGTCTAGAGTAACACCTAGGTTTCGTACTGACTGTGTGAATTTAATATTGGTGTTGCTGATATTTATTGTTTGAGGTAAAGGATGTGAATGAGAAAGTCTTTTTTGTGGTAATCAGAATGGCTTCAGTTTTATCATCATTCATCTGCAGCTTGTTACATGACATCCATGATTTCACATCGGAAATAAACCTCTCTGCACCTTGGATGGTAGCATCAACTTCAGTTGGGTGGCTAGATTTGTATATTTGGGTGTCATCAGTGTACAATTGGTGAGACACTGGGTGACGATCTATGACACTCGAGAGCGGTTGAGTGTATAGAATGAAGAGAACCGGTCCAAGAACAGAACCCTGTGGAACACCAAAACATGGATCAACTGGGCTGGAGTGTTTTCCATTTGCGGACACAATTTGTGTCCTGTTGACCAAGTAGGACTTGAACCATAGTAAGACTGTATCGTGAATGCCAAATACATGATGGAGACGGTGAAGCAATATATCGTGGTATATTGTATCAAATGCTGCAGACAAGTCAAGGAGGGTGAGGGCTGTAATCTTTCCACTATCCAAAGCAGAGAGAAGGTCGTTAACTACTTTCAGAAGGGTAGTTTCGGTATTGTGGCGAGGGCGATATGCAGACTGTACATCGCTAAAAAGACTGTTTGAATTCAGATGAGATACAAGTTGGGATAGAACAACTTTTTCTAAGATTTTTGACATAAATGGGAGGTTAGAAACAGGGCGGTAATTCTTTAAATCGTTATGGTCAAGTGTTGGTTTCTTCAGCAGAGGCTTTACAATGGCAGTTTTGAAAAATAATGGGAATTCCCCGGATGAGAGAGAAGTATTATTAATATCAGTTAGTGAAGGCAATATTGGATCTAAGCACTCAAGCAGCAGTGATGTCGGAATCGGATCAAGTTCACATGACTTTGGCGCACTCTTCATCATGATTGTACTCACTAAATCCATATAGACCGGTTCAAATGCTCCTAACGGTTGCCGCTGAAATTCTGTATCGCAACTGTATGGTGACGACGACTCAATTGAAATTATGTTGTCAAGCTTATCTCTAATGGTTTGTACTTTGTCACGGAAGAAATTTGCAAACTGGTCCGGAAGGTCGACTGGAGAGAAAGTAGTTGGAAGTGGTGTACATGTGTTCCTTGACATTAGCTTGTTAGTAATCTCGAAGAGCTCTTTGCAGCTGGAACTTTCAGTGATCTTAGTACTGTAGTGGACTGATTTCGCTGCATGGACTATGTTTGTGACATTCTTCTTAGTGGCTTCATATATTTGCTTATGAATGGTGAGTCTGGTGGTAACCCAAAGCATCTCAGCCTTACGGCGGTCTTTTTAGCAGTGCGAAGTTGGTCCCTAACACTGCTATACTACGGAGAACACTTTTTAATTGATACTCTGCACTTGGTTGCTGGGGCATGTTTGTCAAGCATTGAACGCAGGCAGTTATCAAGTTGTTCTGTTGTAGGAGGCAGCAACGTTGTTAGGATTGCTTGGATGTCATGCATTAGTTGAGTTATATTTATCATACGGAGGTTTCTCTTAGTAGCAAATAAAGGTGGAGGGTTTGTGACTAATACGCCAAGATGGCATATAATGCAGAGGTGAACTGATGCAAGTTCCTGTGACACCAGGGAGGACTGTAGAATATTATCATCAGGTCTATAAAGAATCCAGTCTAAAATGTGACCATGTTTATGGGTGGGTTGGCTAACTGACTGTTTGAAGTTGAAAACGTGAATGGAATCTAGCAGTTTTGATGTGTATGGGTTTCCAGGACAGTCAAAGTGAAAGTTGAAATCTCCAAGAATAATCAGGTTGCCACCTATCGAATTTCCATATTCTAGGAGATTCGGAAACTGCTCCAAAAAGAGAGATTCAGTCAGCTTGTTTTTTCTACTAGGAGGAGGGCGGTAGAGGCAGAAAAAATGGACTGACCTTTGTTCCAGTGCGAGTGTGGTTTGGACTAGTTCAAACGATGTGTAGTTGAATTTTAATGTTGTAGTGTGATTAAGACGATTGATCATGGAGTTCTTTGCGATGACAGCAATTCCATCTCCGCGGGAGTGGCGGGGGAACGACTTGATGGAGTAACCGGGGAGTGTTAGATCCGCGCACTTGGGCTCATCGCCTGATGTTTTTAGCCATGTTTCTGTTAGGAAAAAGATATCAATATTATGATCGTTGATAAAATTAACTATCTATGTGCGCTTTTCCGGTGGTCCTACTGATTGAGCATTGAATAATGCGATGCGTAGTGGTATCTCTTGGGTAGTTGACACAAAGGTTGACGATTTATGAGGAATTTGAACTAGCTTATCTAAATTAACGGCCGAGTTTTCAAATTGGCGTGCCGGAAATGGCGAAAGCGAGATAACTGGAATTCTTCGTCCTGTTCGACGCCGGCCAGCTTTAAAACAGCGTTTCTTTTTTCGCTTCTGTTCACATTTAAGTAATGATGAATAATGTAGTCCCAGGTCGTTTAGTCTAGTGCACAATGTAGTGTGGAGAGCCAAGTTGTGGTCGTTTAAAGCAATTAATGAGGGTCTATCATAGCGTACAATATAAACCTAAATCATAACAATATCAACTTGAATGATAAATATAGAGAATTTAAATCGTGTTCATTGACTCGAGACATGAGCTACATCCTGCACATATGGCTAAGAATGTAAACCATATAAACTGTCTAAAAACAATGAAATAATTTGAACATATGGAACCTCCGTTCCTTCCAAAAGACAGTTATCCATACAAATACATGGATAACTCTGAAAAATTTAATGAAGCATCTTCACATACCAGACGAAAGTATTTCTAATCACTTATCAAACATACCCAACGATGATTAGCATTATGTAAATTATGGTATGTAAGATTCAACTCTTGGAGGTTAAGTAATCTGCATGACAAATATATATATATATATATATATATATATATATATATATATATATATATATATATATATATATGTGTGTGTGTGTGTGTGTGTGTGTGTGTGTGTGTGTGTTTGTGTGTGTGTGCGTGTGTGTTTGTGTGTGTTTGTATGTAATTTTATGTTATGTGAGATATTCGAAGAAGATGTTAGCCTTTGGAAGTAATTTGATAATCTTACATCCTTCTATAAACAATAAATGTATAGCTTATCTGCCAGTACGTTGCTGATTATAATCATATATAATGTTTTCAAAGTCGTCTTCTTCAGAGATAAAATGTATTATTTATTAGGGGTTTTGATGTGCTGCATTCAAATATGACAATTAAACTGATTGGCTACTCTTTCCAAGATATTTAAGTTTTTACATTTTACGTCTGTGTATATTGTGTACATAGTAGAGGTTTAATCATACATTTTAAAGCTAGGTCTTTTCACTTGTTTATGATTGCTTTGCGTGATAATATTTCACTTATCCTGCTTATGAACACTTAAAAAAAAACAGCAAAAGGGTTGTATAAGTACAAAATATATTGAAACACAAGTACAATAACTATTATGTATATATATATATATATATATATATATATATATATATATATATAAGTACATAGTTTAGTCCCTATTCAGTGTCTACTCGGCGCTTCTTGGCTTGTCTCTTGTATTCATTAAATGGAGCATCGCTTGTCACCGTCCAGTAATAGTCTACAAGCATTTATGGGCTCCATTTGCCCTGATAGCGTTTCTCCATTGTTGCAATATCCTGGTGAAATCCTCGCCGTGCTCGTCACTCACTGCTCCGCAGTTCGGTGGAATAAAATCTAGTTGAGAGTGCAAACAATGTATCTTTAGTGACATGTTGCAACCAAGGCATTTATATGCCTTGAGGAGGTTTTTCACCAACTCCCTGTAGTTGTATGCCTTGTTGTTTCCGAGAATAGTTGTTGCCACTAACTGGAAGGCTTTCCATGCTGTCTTTTCCTTGCACGCAATGCACGGTTAAATGCATTATCTCGAAGAAGTTCACGAATCTGAGGACCAACAAAGACACCTTCCTTTATCTTAGCTTCACTTAACCTTGGACATTTTCCACGGAGGTACTTGAAAGCTGCTTGTGTTTTGTCCATGGCCTTGACAAAGTTTTCATCAGATCCAACTTGATGTGCATGGGTGGTAACAAAATTATCCTTGATTCAACAAGTTGTTGATGCTGAACACTTTTCATCCCAGGCTCCAATGACTGTCGGAGTGGCCAATCTATCTTGATGTAGTGGGGATCCCATTCGCAGAGAAAACAGCAGTACTTTGTGTATCCAGTCTGCAGACCAAGCAAGAGATCAAGAACCTTGAAATCGCCACAAAGCTGCCACTAATATTGGTCATAGCTTATGCACCTCAAAAGTTGTTTCATATTTTCATAGGTTTCTTTCGTATGGACATGCATGACCAACTGGAATTGATGGCAAAACACTCCCATTATGTAGCAAAACAGGTTTAAGACTCGTCTTCGATGAACCAAGGAACAGTCTCCACTCGATGAACGATGTTGAGGGCTGCCATCACACCATCGATGTTGCTGCAGGCTACAAGATCACCTTCCATGAAGAAGAATGGGACAAGATCCATTTGACGGTCACAGAATATGGGCACTTTAACATCACCTGCCAGGAGATTTCACTGCTGTAGTCTTGAGCCCAACAGCACTGCCTTACTCTTGGGTAGCTTCAAATCCCTGACAAGGTCATTCAGTCAACCTGGTCTTATGAGGTGGTCATCAGAGGAGGAGGATGGGAGAAAATATGGGTCATGTGACATTGATGGTTCAGGAGTAGACGTTTCATCTTCTTCCTGTTCTTCGTCTGACTCAAGTGATAATGGTTCTGGTGCATCAGGAACCGGCATTCCTTCTCTGTGGAGTAATGGGCGTATAGCTGACTGAATGTTTGGATAATGCACAGTCCACTTTTTCTTCTTTGACACACCTTTCCCAACTGCAGGCACCATGCAGAAGTAACACTAGCTGATATAATATGTTTGCTCTCTCCAAATCATTGGCACTGCAAAAGGCATATATTTCCGTTTCCTGTTCAACCATTGGCGATGATTTGTTGCACGAGTGTAGCAGTATATGTGTCCGGCCAGTATCTTGTCCTGATCTCCAATTTTGCTGCCAAACTCAAGGTGATATGGTTTCTTAACCATAGTGGTTATACTGCGCTTTTGTGATGCAAAAGTTACTTCACCAAAAAACATAGCAGACGTTACCTGGGTTGTTCACACAAGTACGAGGCATCTCTGCTCACTTTGGCTAAAGAGAAATGAGTCCCTTTGCAATATTGAACACTGACAAACAATAGAGCACGACACTGTATGATTTGTAACGCATATATATGGCAATTTATTCAGCAGAGTGATGTAAGCTTTATTATGATTGCATCATCAATGACTTCTAGGAATTACATGATGCAATTCATATCATGCATAACGCATATGTTATATAGCAGTTACACATTCAACTGTGTCCAATCACATTTTTCTGAATACACGTTACACGCAACAGAAAGATTAGAACATAAATTTTAAATTCCCAACCAAACAAACATAAAAACACACACTACAATGAAGTATACACCATGTATGTGAAGTTGTGTATTGATGGATTCTTTATTGACACCCACATTTGTTTTACATGGGATTATATGTATTCAACATTCGCGTTCGCTACATTATCGGACATAAGATTAGAATCTTTACTTGTCAGTGGCTATAGCACTGACTACGAAGGCCACATTTTAAGTCACATTTGCAAAATAATCATCTACAGAGTATCTTTCATTATCAATCTTGTAACACTGGGTTTGAATCCAAAGTAAGATACAGGTACTCATACGTGTTTAATCACTGAATTAGAGAAGCATCTTTCTCGTCTTTCTCTGTGAATTTAAATCTTACCTTGTTTGAAATAAAATACATTTTTATAGGTAGAGAGTCTAAAAAGTAAGGTAACTACCGTTACAGTAGTTCGTTGTATTTTTGATAGAACAAGAAAATATACAAGTCAATAATTCTCAAAAATTGTGTCCGATTCGGTAGATGTTTTTTAATGACCCAGTCACTATAAATTTCTAGTAAGTGTGAGTTGTAACTGGTTATATACACAGTGCAATTATTTATCTGTGTTATTAAGACTATATTTTGGTGAAAGCTTAACTGTGTAGTATTATTCACATCATCCCTCGGGTGACGTTAACAATCAGTAGAGCATGCATCATTCTGCTGATGAAGTCATTAGTACAAGGACGAAATCTTCAGGTTAGTTTTCCTTTTTTTTACTGTGTATGACATTGAACAGTTTAAACATTATCAGATATAATACTATATTATTATGTTTCTGGCCTTCTGTGTTTATGGCTTTTCAATGTTGTTATTTATTGGTGATTCCCTCTTCAAACTTTGTTAATGTACATTTATAAAATACCAAAACCATCTGGTATTGTTATGGTCCCGGACTATTTTTGATGATTTATATAATAAAATATATTGTATTATGATAATCAGCTACATAATCAATTTACTGTAATGAAATATATACTGTTCCATCTCCGTTGTCTGTAGTGTAGTGGAAAATATTTGATTATCCTGCTGTCCTTCTACGATAAATATGTTTCATCTTTCTTCGGGCTTCCATTTAGCATCAATATATATTTGCAATCCTGTCGACAATACATTTGCTGTGTTCACTTTTTATCATATTTCATCTTGACTTATTTCCTTCTTGATTAATGCTTTACTCACTATTTCACCGAGAGTATTCAACTTACTTATACCAGAGGTTACTATCTCGTTGTGTGTTATGACTTTGTTGTATTCTAGCTTGTCTGTTAAAGCCTTTGCAACAAACCCTAGAAAGGTTGGGCCAAACCCTGTTAATAGCTAGAGTAATCATACATTCTTGAGCCTTAGTTCGACTCCTAATCTAGCAGCTCCAACAGCTATTCCACCAGAAAAAAAAATACCATACCAACCTCTTCCCAGTTAAACAGTGTATATCATGTGTTATACTTGAGCTTACACTTATGTAATGTTCCACCTATTTAACCATATATTTTTTAATTTCGTTACTTTTTATGAACCTAAAACTAATTCCATTGTCGTCAAGAAGATATAGCAAACTGTCAGTATCGAAATATCATTAACTAAGCAGTAAATCAATTACGATCTAGTTACGTAATTATTGTGTTTGGTAATCTCCATTGCGCTATTAGATTATCAATTGTAAACTGACTCAAACAAATAGGAATGTGTAAATATTTGTATATACCAATGTTATTTGGAGAATCAATTTTTTATTTTTAATCCTTTCCAAAATCATAATGTTACTTACTGAAAGAGTTGGTATTAATGTTACACGGTAAATAAAATTATGTCGTTCGTTTCACTTGGCATTTGGTAATATATTTTTTTTAAATGTTTACCCAGCAAAGCAGTCATAGAGAAGTAGTCCACACAGTCCTACTACTACTATATTTATTGAAATGCGCTCACCTTGTTACATAATGTAATCACTGGATAGCAAATCATGTGGTGCGATACTTTTGCCAGGACTGAGTTTTGGCTAGGTCTGCTTTGACTGCGTTCACTGAATTGTTGGACATCAAAACCGTTTTTTAAGTTTTCTTCCAAGCTGTGCTCTACGAGGAACGTTTTATGTTCTGAAATTACATTCTCTTATGATCTAGGAGCCTTAGAATTGTATTTTTTTTTCTAGTTGTGCCACCTTAATCCTTATATTTCAAATTAAATGAAACTTCAGTGAACAGGTAATCGAGTTTTTTGGAGTTACAGTGATCTTAAAGTTGTTTTCAAGTTAACTTCAAGTTTATATTAAATTCCTGACTGCCTAAAGTAACTAGATCCTGATGCAAAGCAGCTCTAGCAAAGTGCTCTCCTGTCGTCTGCTCCTCTCGGCTCGTGATTTAATGTGTTTTTTTCCGTTCTTAAAATGAATGTGCTTAAAATGTATCAAGCTAGCAATTATTGCTGAAATTGATAATACTAACCTAAAAGATGAAACCCCTCTAATCTATCGGATTTTTTTTTGTTGTAAATTAATTTTCTTTCAACTCTTTCTGTAATGTATTAAAATTATTAATCAGAAGAAATTGTAGTCATCAAATATGTTATACCTAATATTACAAAATCTGAAAGAGACTTTAATATTTTAGCTGATCTGGCATTTACAAATATTTAGGACGTGTTCTTGAGTTGCTTTGAATCCGTTCTATAGAGCTCCTTATCAGTTCCATGTCTACCAGTTATTTCCTTGTATTTTCATTTGCTGTATACATTTTAGATTCGTGTTTGTATTTTTTCCTATGCTGTCACGTGCATATGCTTGTCGTCCTAATTTGTTGTACTGACGTTATAATCTTGCTCATATGCTGCAAATCCAAGTTGTTTTTCATATGCTTAAATAATGTAAAGTGATTAAAAAGGCGTTGTCCAACAGATTGAAAATCTTGGTTATGATGATACATTTGATGAATAATTTGCTGATATGTATAAGCGTAATAAAACAATTGACGTAATTGCTAGTGGAGAAAATTCATCTAGTGAGTGGTTTGATTCCTATCAAAAAGCAGCTCATTAATTACATGCATAAGTAACCGATTAACCATACAATGAATATATCAAGCATGGATTAAAAACAAACAAAACACAATTTAATTAAATAAAGTCTTGTTTAATTATTACTAACAATACATTAATTTACAAAGAAAGTGGTAGAGCTGTTATTCAAATTTCCAAAATTTGCAGTCGATATAAAATAAACCTTGTCAACTAACACTGCATGCGATAAGATAAATGCATTTCTTTTCTTTTTTTGGTGTCTTGGTTACGTTTGACAAAAGAAAAAAAAAACATTTGATCCGCATAATTAAAGATATACAATATTATAAAATCCTGCAGATTGTTAAATTATAACAGTTCCTGAAGATACCGAATTGCAAGTAATTAACACAAATGAGTCATTTGACACACGAGTAAAAAAGTAAAATATAAATAGATTAATACATTAAAATAACTGAAAGGTATATGTCTGATAATTTACAAAACATGAGAATATCGGGGTAATGTGGATGTAAAACAACCAAAACTTATATCACATTAGTCTTGACTTAGACACGTAAGAAACTAATCGTTTTAACAATTGTACTGCAAGTAAAAGGGCACAATGTTTTGACATCTAACAGTTTTAGAAAATAGTTTGGAGAAAATAACAAAAAGACAAATATCAGACCTACATACAATTTTATATTAGGTTAAAAGCTAAGCATACATGGCATAAAAACTGCTACACATTTTGCAGCTATTGGTATGATAGTATCAATTATTGGTATAGCAATAACACATTGTATAATAAGTTTAACAGAAGCAGTTAAAAATGGTAGTGGTAGTTGTGGAGATAACATCGTACCTCGCAATGATACTGAATGTACACGTTGATGTTACGAACCCAGCTGCAAGGTATGCATTCATATAACTTATTCCGCATCCTGTTGTTGCACACAATGCTGCCCAATTTAATCGATGTTGCCAAATGTCATATCACACGTCGATGTGTATCTGTTCTAGGACTTATTATGATCAAGTTTTAGCCTTAATTAGCATACATGTTTAATGGCTTGTATATCAAATAGGCATTTGCTGTACAGTGTATTTTCATCTCGTTAAGTATTTCTGCAATTCCTACATCAGGTTATGAAACAAGGGTAAGACGTGCAACTTACTTTCTTTAGATATATGAATTCCATGATTTATTTATATACAAGTTTTCAAAACCACTAAATGTACTGACTTATTAAATCAGGGATTAAACTGCACGCGTTGCTTTTAATGATTGTATACTTTAAGGTGAAATGGGTGCGAGGAAGTCTAAATGACCTAGTGTTTTTGCTATGAATATTTCAAGACAACCTCAGGATGTTTTGTAAAAAAATTTGATTTTTTTTAAATCGACCAGATATCTAACAAAATTGCTCACAAAATATATCGAAGGAATCAGAACATACGCTGTGATTTTTAAACGACCGTTTCTCAGTGTTTTAGCCAACAAATTTCAGATCTACCGCAAAGCAATAATAGGTCGAAATAGTTAAGATTAAAATATAAATAGGTATATTTTGGTACAAAATGAGTTTTACAAACAGCGTTATAGGTCATCTGTGTTTTCATTTTCAAATTGTCCAGAAACCCCCACAAATAAATCACAACTAATCAAGTGAACCAAGGCAATCATGACTTCGAGACGCAATTGTTTTGCACACAGGTTACTAGTGAAATGTTCTTTAATATGTCTGATTATTGGAAAATCGGATTTTTGATATAGAAATCAGACCACTAATTATTCACTGAATGGGGTATTAGTCTCGTAGTGGAGGTAATATGGATACCTCTCTTAATATTTGGAGATCAGGTCATTTGCTGCAACATCTCCCTGGAAGACTTCTTTTTTTAATTTTTTAAGACTTTTATTAGTGATTTGAACTTGTACATATACTCTGTCTGTGCGTGTACACGATTTCCATGTTGTCTGGGCAGGTTAAAATCATGATGTGCCTACCCAGTACGAAACGGATGATTAAGGGAGCTTGTACGAGCACCCAGTTTAAGGGAGATTTTTCTCAAGAAAATGCCTTGAAGCATATTATTTTGATTGTTCAGAGAGCTTTTGCTTCCTTAAGTCAAGAAGTACGCGTGTTTCTCACTGGATCATCTAGTTTTATTTATTTTCTCAAACGTTAAAATTGATGTCTACACCAAATGAATTAGTGGTCTAATCCCTATAAGTGCGAAAATGCTATCTAAACTGAAAGACAATGGAATCACTAATTTGCTTGCGTCTGCCTTGTATACGAAGAAACTTCATCCATTCGACTTAGTATTAAACAAATAATACACCAGAACAACTAAAATCCCACATCCACTGATATCCGAAACAGGTCATAGAGAACAAGAATTGAACAGGAAGAGGTCAATGATGCAGATAAATGCACGTTATTAGTTGACCTTCACAAATTAAAACGTACGCCGATTCATGCAAAAAGGATACTTCTGGATATTGAAAAAATGTCTTAGAGCTAAGATCTAATTATATGAAGCTTTGAAAAAGCTGGAGTTGTGTAATTTGAATTTGTCTTGATTATTAACGTGAGAAATGGTTGTATGTACCTGGAGATTTTAATGAAACGACGTTTATTCAGTTAATTTATCTGAAAATCAGTGAAGTATGAAATGTAGTACTCGGTTATACGATGTACGTATTCATGTATGTATGAAGGTATATATGTATATACATATATACAGAAACATACGTACATACATATCTATAAACTTTTTATCTGAATGATGGAATGGTATAAATAAACATTAAATCTAATTTTCGTAGATTATTTCATTATTCGTTCTTTCATTTTCAATAATACTGATAATCACAAAATTCATGTTCTTTCTATTTCCGCTCTATGCTTACCGTTCTCAAAGCATATTTGTTTAGGCAGTATGTGTAACCGACATTTATATTATTTTCCAAAATCTGTTAAAATAAATAAACACATGTTGAAGATAATATTGTATTACAGTAACTAAGTTAAATGAAGAATAATTATGTGTTTGTGAGTGCAAGGAATGTATTAGTAACACAAGCATGACATTTGGATCACATGGGGTTGATTTTTTTTTGTTTCGGAGGCACCAATAAATTTTAAAAAAAATGATACCATACGAAACATAGTGAAACCACAGTATAGCGATATTCTATCACTATTGTGTCAAATGTGCCCAGGTATAGTAAAAAATATTTAAAATGTTCCGGGTATATCATTAAGTACATAGAGTTTATTGCAATTAATGACATTTAAATGCGTGTAAATTAGTATACATGAATGAGTATATTGAATTCATAAAAATGTTTTGATACGAGTTGTCGCGAATGAAAATACGAAGGCAGTTTTCCTATCAAGTATCCAACTTGTTGGTCCTGCAACGTATCCGATTTCATACACGTCTGGGTGTCGCACGCCGCGGTTTGGGCCTGTAAAATATAAGGATTGCTAATTTAGTGTCGTCTTGATTTCTCGGATAAATTGGGCTTATTTCTATTTCATAAATTTTAAATAACCAAGAGTGCAGAACAATGATTGCCATTGCTATCACCATCATAACATAATCATAGTTATAATAGAATATACGGTACATTTTAAAGTTTCACTAAATAACTGCTGAATTAACAATTACAGTTTTAACAATATTTTTTTTTAAAAATTCCTAAAGAATGCTTTTTGTTTGTAATTGTTTCGTGTTCAGAGGAACACCCACACATGAAATGTTATATCATGCAGGGGAATTGGCGTGAAGTGCCTTACCAAAGGATGCTCCGTGACTGTCTGTCCTGCCTAAATTTATTCGAACCTACATCCTTATGATCGCGAGTTAGGTAGGCGAAGAACTGTGACGCCTTCGACCGAACCGACAGCTTTGGAACACACCTTGATTCCATGCAAAACTGTAAAAAATGAAATATATATATATATATATATATATATATATATATATATATATATATATATATACATATATATGTGTAAACATATATATATATATATATATATATATATATATATATATATATCATGCTAATATAATTTAACGGGACTTACTACTTTCATAAATCATTAATTCAAACATATAATGGGATATGCTCTGTCCTCTCTGTCTATGATATGAATGTATATATATATATATATGTGTGTGTGCGTGCGTGTGTGTTTGCAGTTGAACCAAAATAGCAAAAATGCAGATTTATAACCCATAGCCACTGACCGGTTCTTATTTGGATTGGTTTCCAAGGAAGTTCATGTGGTTGCTAATTGATTACAGTTAAGTGTGAATCATTGTAAAACACACTGATTTGTTTTCCTTTTTAATTAAATCATATTATATTGCTTATGTCATATCCCTTTGTCAGAAAATACCACCTGATGATCTGAATAATGAGCTTATTATAAAATTGTAACCCAGTTGTATTTCTTCAGAGAGAGATAGAGAGAGAGAGCGAGAGGGGGAGAAATAAAGAGAGAGAGAGAGAGATAAATATTACCATATTTTGTCCACATTGGGTGCCTCTAGCTGCATGGTGACCTGTCACTATGCACATGGTTGTTCTTTGATCCGTACACCATAAGTAACAACTATCTGCATGTTTTTGCTTAAAAACAAATGACATAAATTGACATATAACTCCAGGTGTATGGGGTCACTTAATTAACCAGCTACGCTAAGCCGAATCATTTATTCCAGTCCTGTGTTATACTGATTGTGAAACTGACAAACCAGGTTAGATTCACGTTAATGACAGTTCTTGTCTATATCCTTTTGCTGATACATTGGTTTAACAAATTACATTTAAATGCATTTGGCGCTGGGAATAGGCGACTTCGCTTCAGAGTTGTAGATGTGGTGTTCGCGAATCAGAAGGCATCAATACTCTAATTAGTTTCCTTATATATTTTTTTCTTTTTTACATTTTCAGTTAAAGTCAACGCATGTTTTGCAAGTATACGAAGTACTATGTAGGACTAAACAAACAGACAAATCAGCATAGTTCACGTTGCACTAACTGGAAGTATTGGGATTCAAATTAAATGACTGGAGTATTTATTGCAAGTGACCTTTCCAAAATCGACTGAAAATAACGCCTAACTGTATATGATTGTCGGGTTCTAGGGACTCGAGGGGTTGAGTTTTTTCCTTATATGTCTTTTCTTGTAATTGTCAGGGTGTGCTAAAATCTTCAAGTTCCATAATTCAAAACACAGGTAGACAAAAACTAGTTGGGTAGCTATTAAAGTAAATATGAAGTTCAATCTGGAATGACCCAATTTGAACAAATGTAATAACTGAATGAAAAAAATATAACAAGCGATTCGGCAACAAAAAATATACACAACTACATTTGAATAATAACAATAGCTGCTGTGCTAAAAATTCTAAACTATGGTGAATTCTTTGATTAAAACAAACACAACTACATTATAAATTTGATTAGATATTGAAGGACATAAAATTAGCTATGGCTTCAGATACTTGTGGTTGTGTAAATAGCTACGCTATAAATTATATGTTAGCAAAGTCGTATCAGGCAGGACATTAATAGCAATTATATAACTCAGCTAACCCTACATCTATTAATAGTTTACTTACCTCTGTGAATACAAATGTATGTAGTGGCCCAATATAAAAATATAGGAATTTGTTTCGTAACACACTGCATGACCCAAAGCTAAAATTTAAGGTTCAAAGGTGATCTCCCTAAGCTTGGCGACTAGAGTCAACCAATGGAAAATTATATGAATAACAGTCCAAAGTATAATCAAAAACGACTTCTTTGAAATGCAATAGGTCTTCGTTCTTTCTACCAAAGCCGTGCTTAAGGCTGTTGGAAGCTTGATTGAATCATACACACGTTATAAATGACAGACGAGCTGTATGCAAATCTTCACTCCTTGTGCTTGATTTGACAAGCGAAATACATATTAATTTTCAGATATCAATTATTTATATTGTTGGGAATGTTGGTTTTCTTGTATATATTTATTGATGTACCGTAAGATCCTTCTTTGATGCCTTGCATTAGTTTACTCCTTGAATTTTTTCAAGGCTTGCATGTTTCTGCTAAATTATGTACAATGTTCGGATTGAATATCATAATGGATGTGTTGCTTGTTATCTTCTGACTCTTCCTCGTATGTGTTAATATTATATAACGACTGATTCAAAGCATCACCAAGCATTTGCCAACCATGCCTGGACAGTAAAGCGTGTTATGTCATTGTTCGTATGTATTTAAATTTTGTACCAAGCTAGATGAAATAAACTCCTTTGATTACAATCAAGCTCTGTCCCTTACTTGGCGCAACCTATTATTTCACTTGCGAATTTTACTAGCTGAGACATTATATTTATCCATTATTTGACATTCAATATCATGTACGATTTTATTCATTATTTCCTATTTATTTAAATACGTATGTGGTTTGACAAAACCTCCTGCTACTGTATTGTAAGGTAGTTCTTCGGGTATAGATTATTCGTTTGTTTTCATCGTATTATTTGAGATGTGTTATACTCAATCAGAAGTACTTCATTGATTCCACTAAGTTGATCAGATATTCTGTAAACTCCTTTGGGAACTATACTATGTTTTTTTCTTGGTCTATTTTTTCATATTTGAATGGAGATAGCATTCCATGCTTATTCAGAAATTTGTACTATATGTTCCTAGAGATGCCTACAGTTGTACACGTTCTTCGTAACTTTCTGTTCTTTTCAACATAAGAAAATACCGTCAATACCAAAGACAATTTGAACTAATTTGGTGAAGTCACAATATGGATTTGACATACAATTCCAACATATATCCTTGAAAACGTGCATATAATATGTGGGAGACTTCTAGATTAGCAAATGTGTACGTGTTAACGGCAAACCTATGCTTATACATATCCGTAAAAGTAATATGATCGCATTGTCAACTAATCTAACGTTAAAATAATCACATCGCATAATAACTTTGGCAATTGTGATCGTTTACATCTCGTGATTGTATAATATAAGCAGTGCAATTTGTTGGTAGTTCTCTTCATGGTTGAGCAGGCATTTGTTAACCATTCTAAATTTACAATTTTGTTCGATGGCACAATTAATTATACTTTGTAGACTTATTTATAATCATGACCTATTCTGAATTGATACAATTTGTACCTCAGACCTACAAAGAATCTAATCAGAATGTCTGAAAGTTCATCCTTAAATAATCCAACAATTGTCTTGTTTAGGAATGCTATAGATGTTGACCTTTTGATATTCACTAGTGTCATATAATGTGATGCTCTCCTTCATGTAACCATCACATTTGTTTGTGTTAACATTATTATAAAGTTGATATGTATCAAATAAATGTAGCTTAGTTGTTTTACCTTGTAACAAAAGTTATATATTAGTCACTTCCTTAACTTTAACACTATAAATCCTCTATATGTCGGATTAGACATTTTGATATTTTTGTTTGCCGTACTCACATGGACTAAGGACTCATCTTTGATAGCTTTGTTTGCGAATGGCATATTCTTTAGTAAAATATTTCATCTCTCATTTCATCTCAGCACATTTTCATATTCATCCTTTTCCTAAGTTTTTCCATTTGCTTGCCAAATACAGCTTCGTTTATCAACTTAGTTGCTTGTTGTCAAAAATTAAATGCGTGATTTCAGCCAAGCTTACTGATTGTAAAGCATACCTTTATGTACTTTTGTTAGTTTCAAGCCTAATTCACGGTACAATTTGAGATTTCAATAATGAATGATATACTTGCTTTCAAATTTCAATGTGCAAGACACCATTTTTACAGTTTTCTTAGTGTTTTTGTCTCCTCGTTGACTTTCCTTTCTATAAAACATTTTTCTTTTTCAACATTAGATATGTTTAACAAGCTTATTTTGCTCTCTTTTGTTCTACCATTGGTTTAGTGTTCATGTCCCTATGCATCATCATCATCATCATCATCATCAATCTTTATTTCCTCTTTTCAGAGATAAGGATGCATACAAATGAAAAAGAAAACAATGAAACAATATTGAAATTAATTGAATTAGTTATATACAATTAACAGAGGTATACATGAGAGAAATCTGTGGATTTTCCCTATGAGGATTCTTATATGAGGACACTATATTTATCAAAAGTATGGTGCACTCTTGCGCAATCCTTCAATGCTTAATTATCGTACACATCATCATTATTTTACAGAAAATAATATTGTATATGTAATATATATATATATATATATATATATATATATATATATATATATATAAAAGCATGCATGAAGACATGATTATCAAGATTTCAACGATCACATTATTCCAAATCTTGATAATCTGAAAATCGATCTTATTACCATGAAAAGAATCCATGAATTACAGTTGCAGAGAATACTGAGGCAGACATTATAAAATTTCTCAGTATTTCAGGCTCGTCTAGGCCGATACCGTTGGGAAATTCTCTACCAAGGAGTTGTTGAATAAATTCTTCATCTGATATATTATGAAGGTACACGCCAAGACGAATGTCAAAGTTATTTATAATATGTGTCCAAAATATGTCTCGTTGTCGCACAGTGCTCTGACAGGAAATAAATGCATGGATTATCACATCTGTGTAAGAGTAAGTGCAGTGTTTACAAACTTGCATAGTATTATTTAGAACAGTTATCAGAACATTTGCAAGGGATGTAATTAACTGTAACTCTCTTGTTGTTTTTGGAGTTTGCCATAGAATTGAGGGTTTTATAGAAGTATGAACATTTTTGAATCTTTTGTAGGAAATGTCAGTATGGCACAAGTTTGTAAAGCGCTCGTTTTCATATTTGTGAGTAGCATGTTTTATAGTTTGTTTCCACTGTATTCTTCCTGGAAATATTTTGTCTCTGACAAAAATTTCAATAAATTCATAAATATTATATTTCTGCAAAATGCTACATATATCTGGAATAAAGCCTTTTTGTTCTGTAACATCTTTTCTAGAAAGATATAGATATAGTCTGAATAAAAATATTCTTTTAGTTGTTACATTTTCTGGAAGATGGCATAATTTACCAAGAAAGTTCAGTTTCCTTTTATCAATTTCTGATATAATTCTCTTTATCCCCAGTAAACTTTCGCTCATTCCTGACCGCGTGTTTTGAGGAAAGCCTTGCAGAATTTTGGTACAATGATGCTGAAATACATCGAGCTTTCTCAAGTCTTTGAGTCTGATATTCGACCAAACTTCACAACCATAAAGGGCTGATGGTATCACAATTTTTTGGTACAAGCTGACGTAGGTAAGAGGATTGGGTCTAGCTTCATTTGTGTCAACCCCTACAAGAGAATAAAATGATTTTCTGCCTTTAGTACAAGACCTGTCTACTTTAGTCAAGCATTTCATATTGGAACACACAGGAATTCCAACATGCTCGGTTTCACTTAAAATAGGTATAGTATGATTGCCTATTTTCCAGTTAAACGTCTCACATGTTGTTTGCTTATTCTGATTAAAAACTAATACACAGCTTTTGCTAACGTTGAAGGTGAAGTTCCATGTTAGTGAGTATCTGTTACATATATCAAGCATTTTTTGCAAATGGATTGGTGTGTTTGCGAGCAGAGTTATATCATCGGCTAATGCTGGATTTCCAGACGGAGTTGACCCAACAAGTAGCCCTAATTTTGACTGATGTAATTCTTGTAAAAGGTTATTAATATAAACAAGATATAAAAAAGTTGATAAAACACCTCCCTGTCGAATACCCCGTTCTATTGGAAAAGGTTCGGATTTTGACTCGTTCATCAGGACAATGCTTTGAATATTTGTGTATGATTCCTTTAATACATGTAAAATCTTTCCTTGAATGCCCAGATTTCTGAGTTTTAGAAAAAGTCCGTCGTGATTCACAGTGTCAAACGCCTTTTTAATATCTAAGAAAGCAGCAAACACTCTTGATCCTAGTTCTAAAGTGGAAAAAACAGCTTCTTGTAGATTGAAAGATGCTGTTATACTACTCAGTCCCTTTTGAAACCCCTGTTGTTCAGTATTAGGGAAATTATATATAGTGCTATTACACCATGCAGTTAATCTATTGAATAAGCACTTTTCAAATAGTTTATATAATACAGGCAGCAGGGAAATAGCTCTGCAATTGTCAGGGTCCGTTTTAGATTTCCCTCCTCCTTTAAATATGAGCACAATTAACCCTACTTTCCAGTCACACGGTATGTAACACTTTTCTATTACCCCGTTGAAAAGCATTGTAATGAATTCTGTCAGTCTTCTTCCCCCGTAGCGTAAATGCTCATTTTGAATACCATCAATGCCCGGGGCTTTCCTAAGTTTGAGCTGTTTTATGACAGAGGCTATTTCTTGAAAGCTAAATTTTACTTTAAAGATAGGTTCATCAATACAGAACTCGTCCGTTAGTTCATGATTTACAAATATGTCACTAGATTGAGTGTACAATTTAGTAAAATATTTAGCAAACAGTCGAGATATTTCATCCCGCGCAGTCGCTAATTCACCGTCATATTTTAATTCAAAACAACATTTGGAATATTTGCTCTTGTTACTTTGTCTGTTGTACAACTTCCAAAAAAGCCTCATGTCTAATTCGGCTGCTTCATCTAAGTCTTTAAAAATATCTTCTTCATGAGCCTGTATCGCATATTCTTGGGTATTTCTAAATTCCCTTTTAGCAGTTTTATATTGCTTGTAAGATTCATGGACAAGACCTCGTGGCCTTCCATTTTCTATCCACTTTTTCCGAAAGTAACGAGCTTTGCTATGGGCTTTCTTAACTTCTGGCGACCAATAAGGCTTTGTGTGAGGATTAAACTTTTTCGACGGTACGACCTGAAAAGCTACATCCCTCATTACAGAAATTAATTTACTATTAATGTTTTCTATTTCTTGGGTTGATTGGGGTGATTGCGGGGTCGATTGACAATCTGCCTTTAATAGTCTATCTACTTCCAGTTGGTAAGCTATTAGTTTCTCATCTCCGCATTTAGACCAAGATGGAGATGGAAATATAGGAACACGAGAGTTACAATACCTTGCTGCTGCAAACGTAAGGGTGCTGCATACAACATGATGGTCTGAGGCTATGCACGTATCGTGATTTGTAAAAACCTCACAATCTTCGACCCTATCTAGCATTCTTCTGTTAACAATTATATAGTCAAGAGTTGATCTGCATGGCTCGAACGTATAATTCAGTCCTTTATTTAAATTTGACTTGTTCAATGGTATCAAATCATTGTTTTCAACAAAAGCCGTGAACACGTTACATTTATACCATGTACACCATGATGATGGTGATTCTAGGTATCTGGCATTAAAATCCCCCATAATTATTACTTCACCGTAACACGAGTAATACTCATAGAGGGATTCAATTGAGTTAATACATTCTTGATATAAATTAAGATTTTCGTCAGAGGGTAGATACACACCAAATATAAAGACTGTGACATCTTTTATCGATCGTAATTCAATGCCAACAATTCGATCATTATTGCAATGTATTTCTTTTACTGAGTAGGCCAAGTTGTTTTTAATCATAATTGATACTCCACCTCTTCGACCTTTCGAGATTAAGCGGTTTTCAGTATTATCAATTTTTGTATAACACATGTAATCCCCATGAAGAGTATCTATAAATTTGCTGGTTTGTTTTGTTAGTTTGTGTTCACATATCACGGCGATATCGCATTCTAATAGGTCAAGTAAATTACTGACACATAATGCAGAAGACATAATTCCTCTGACGTTCCAAGTAAGAATGTTAAGACTGTTGTTATGCATCAGTAAGCAAGCAGACATATACACCAATAATATTGCAGTAGTCATTAGTGACATTTGAACTAACATATTTTCTATACGGTAAACAATATATGTACAATAAGCAAAGCAGATTACCACTCTCTGTGATTTCTTCTCGAGTCATAGGCGTCAAAGCTGTCATGCCTATGATCGTAATCATAATCATCATGGTCGCAGTCTTGGTCACGATCATCATAGTTATCATCGCGATCATGTTCCATATATTTGTTCCTTCTATCACGTTTTAAGTTAAATCCCAAATTATTTCCCCTGAATTCATTGTCGTCGCGTTCGTGATTTCCTCTATGTATTTTCTGTTGGTCGTATTTTGCACGCAACTGGTTTCTAGTGAGCCAGCGCTTACATGCTACACCATTCGGCCAAACAAAGCTTTTGCTTTCTATTAAGTTTGCTTCTTCTGCAGGAATATTTACCCTCACTATTAAGTTTCGTCCATTCCTACTTTGGAAAATACGAATCACCGTCGGATGTAGTCCTCTTTCTTCCGAATAGGAAATTATCACTGATCTTGTAGTTCGATTATCGATATTTCCTAGGTAATACCTGTACGTTTTTCTGCGCGATACTCCTATAAAGACTTCGCCAGAATCATCAGTCTTTACTTCGTTTGTATCGAAGTCTGGGCCTTTTTTATCTTGTCGATGATCATATCTTCCAGAATCAATTGGTCCACCGTTGCTCGTAATAGAAGAATTGTACTGTGTGTGGTTAGGACTGTATGTTACTTGACTGGTTTTGGAATTTCTATCTGTATACGATTGTTGTTGCTGGTCATGTTTTCGTTGTATTTCATCAGTATGAGTGAATTTTGGTTGGTCTCCAGCTGACTCTTTTCTTTCTTGTGCGTATTGTTTTGTTGGTGTAATAGTACTCACAGTTTGGTGTTGTATGTTCGAGTCTCTATACCCGCCTGGTACAGGTTGCGGACTCAAATGTCTAGCAGTGGCTTCTGCATATGTTACGGCGACATGTGCCTTTCCGCTAGGTTCGTTATTTTGAAAGCGTAATGGTGGAGCGGTTTTTGGTATGGGTGAGCTGTTAACTACAATAACTGGACTCTTGGGAGAATCAGTGTGACCACTTGCTTTCTCACTATGTGGAAAATGCGTTTTCATTTTAGTTGATATTTGCAACACTTTGTTTGACAATTTCGAAGCATTGGCTTCAATAGCATCAAGTCGTGCTGTGTAGCTGGCTTCGTCAAAATCACCAATATTGTGAATTCTGCTCGATGCATACTTTTTAAAAGCTTCAAGCACCGTGAATTTAGCCTCAACTTCAGACACAAGTTTCTCTAAAGTAGATTGCAAGGTTAACAAGCTTATTTTGCTCTCTTTTGTTCTACCATTGGTTTAGTGTTCATGTCCCTATGCAAGTATTTCACTAGTAAATATTGACGCATTCCAGATTATATTTATATTGAATTACATTATTATGATTTTAGCTTCATATCATCTTACTTTGCGTTATTTATAATGTTTCGATCTTCGTCTGCATAGAACCCATCTGTTCTTAATACATTCAAGCACATTTTGTGTAAGTCCCAACCGTTACTGATTTAACTGTATCAATGTTCAAATAAAGGTCATTAATTGTATCAAACATCCACTTAGTATTCACAGTTATCTTTTTAGCAAACTAAGTGTATATATTATCAAACAGATCATCTAATACATGTTTAGTTAACAGCTGTGAAGTATTTATATAACTTTCATTTAGTATTGGAACATTTGTATTTTCTTTCTTGTCCACTTTGCGCTAGAGTTTATATTTCGATACTCATTTGAAGTTATAGCTCTACCATTAGAGACTTACATTTTTTATATTTTGTATGTCACTAATTTTCAAAATGTCAGGTCGTTTCTGAGAAAGAAGAAAATTGTTTCAATATATTGGTACTGATAATATACGCGAACTATTATACTTATTTTCCATCGTTGTTCAACTGTAATATTTATATAATAAAAAAAATGTTTCAATCTTGGTACTGAGAAAGTACTCAGCTTGCTATTATTATTTCAATTGTTGTAAAATAAGAATTATGCACTCAATGGAGCAATATTAATAAATACATTTTCACTTTGTCTACTTGCTTCCTCTAAATTAATTAATTTGTTTATCTTTTAGTTGATATGGAATCGTATCTTTTATTTTCAGTGCAGTGTTAGTCCCCTTTTCACCTATTTCATGCGTTTATAAAGTTTAAATAAGATTCCTTGACATGTTTGTTTGAATGTTTTAAGCGAAATTTATTAATTAAATGACTGAGTTAATATGCAACTTTTAAGCCTCAAAACTTCCGGATATTACTAATTTCTTTAAACTTTTAAATGTCTCAAAAAGGTTGAAAAATAGTGGCTTCAGTTTCTTTAACATTGTATGTAGGAGAAGTTTACTAGTTGCCTACGCTTTTTTCTAAAACATGAAATGTTATTGAGCTCGTACCGGTGAACCGGTCTGTTTGTGTCCAAGGGTATTTTGAAAGACAGATTGTCACATCTATGAGCTAGGTTGCCTAGGATTTAAAATAAAAAATAAAGGATGCTGTATGGTCAAATATTAGTGGCCTAGGGTTTTCGAGAAAAAGGTAAAAAGGTTGGGTGGTCACATATTCGTAAACATTTTGGTATTTAAAATGATGGAAGGTCATATTGGTCTTCTGGATGTTTTCTTTATTAAAATAATTCAAACAGTTTTAATGTGGATAGAACAGAGTTAGTGGCAAATGATTCGTAGTTTTGATTCACTAATTTTTTCCTGGAATATTGGAGGCACTGTAAATATATTCAAACATATTTTATATATTCAGTTCAATAACAGGTAGCTTTTACAAATATTAGAATATACAATTACTGTATATTTTTCAGTCACTTTAAGTCGTTCTTCTTTATTCAGGCAAGTCGTTGGAAGCAATACATGACAAAGGCTGACGTATAGCATGTACCAGTATGCAAACTCAGTAATGCAATACATGACAAAGTCTGACGTATTACACGTACCGATATGTATACTCAGTAATGGAATACACGACAAAAGCCTGACGTATTACATGTACCGGTATGTGTACTCATTAATGCATAACATGACAAAGTCTGACGTATTACATGTACTGATATGCATACTAAGTAATGGAATACACGACAAAGCCTGACGTATTATATGCACCTGTATGTATACTCAGTAATGCCTTACATGACAAAGTCTGATATACTACATGTACCGGTATTATATGTACATGTAATCAGTAATGTAATACTTGACAGTCTGACGTATTACATGTACCGGTATGTATAATCAGTAATGCAATTCATGACACAGTCTGACGTATTAAACACACCGGTATGTATACTCAGTAATGTAAACTAATAGTTTAGGTCATCTTTTATAATTTGTACGAGGGATCAGAGGGGAGAGATCAAGTATGTGTTCGGATGAATTGGAGCCAGTTAGTTTTTTTTGTATTTAAGAAAAAAAAATTGAAAGCATAAGAGCTCTCACGGAACTAGATTATATTTTCTTGGCAAAACAATCAATGTGGTTCAATGTATAATGCATTTGTATTACAAATTATGTTAGGTTATTTAACATTAAAACTGCTGTTACGGGGGGGGGGGTTGCAATTTACATGTTAGCAAATGTCTTTCCACATTTGTAATAATCGTATACATGCATTTTTGTCTTTAGGTAAGAGATGGCTTGACAATATTAGTAAATTGCATGTATCAATATTTTTGGCTGCAGGGGGTCAATACAAACCTGTCGTGTACATATATCTGCTTTGATCACTTTTTTAATAGCTCATCTTCTTTAGGGCGTTTCATAAAGAAAACGAAAACAAAACATGGTACTCGGTCAGAAGAAGCAGTATAAAAATATTTTTAAAAATGTGTAATATCTAGATCTTCATAAGGTAACATTCTAAAATATAAAACATTCTGTGCCTATTTCATAAGCTCACTTTGTGTCATTCTCCTTTGCTAAGAAATGCCTAACGAAAGCAGATGTATTACATGTACTGGTATGCGTACTGAAAGAAAGATTAAAGTTCGGGGAATGACTTACAGATGGCTGCAGATTTATGAGATAATAAATTCAAGTGAAGATAAACCGGTCTGTTTTACAATAAATTTAATTCATTATGGCTCTCATTGAACTAGTTTATGATTTATTTTTAAAACATCAATCTGATTCCTTGAATTGTGTATTTGCATCAAGTATATACACGTGTCTTTGTTTATAAATAGGCAGCTCGCTTTTTAATATTATAAGAGTAGTAAGTTACAAGTATCAATAGTTTTGGCTAAACAAAAAAGTGAAAGTCATATGTTGCTATGGGATGCAAGAGTGGCATAAAACTTTATTCCCGCTAAATAATGCACGTGTCGTAAAATGACAGTTGTTATTTAGCCACTAGCACCTTGAGGTTCTTCTTCTTCTTGTTTGTCTCATTAGTATTATTTATATTAGCAGTTGTGGTAATGGTGGGCATATCAACTATGTACACTACATACATTATTGTTTTTAAAAATTCACGTCAAGGACAATTTTTTAAAAGTGAAAAAAACATTCTCAGACCCATGCATATTTCCCGAGGAAACATCAGATTTCTCGAAAACCTTTACCCTCCACAACCACCTCAGACCCGACATATCAGGCACTAATGTGCATAAGTCAAAATTGCAATCTGAAATAAAATACTTACTATATCATGCAATACATTATATGTATTTAGTCCTTTTGTCCAAGAAGTTTTCCTTAAAACGGTCATACTGTGGGTGTGATATATCCCCCATCGCAGTTAACACACAAATGTGGAATAGTTCTTGGTTTCAGGACACAAAATTTAGTTCCTTATCTTTTATTTTCATTTTCTAAATTAACAAAAAATAAATAATAATAATCAGCTCATTAGTTATTGTTCACATGCACCAAGACTATCCTTACATATGTCAGACACTTAACACGCTTTCATCATTTCATCATTTCATCATTTCACCATTTCATCATTTCATTAGCTACTCATTGCGTAACAGAGGTTTCGATTTATTGCGCTTCATGTGATACGGCCGTTTCTGGTATGGTTCGATTATTGCGTAGCTACTATTTAAAATTTAAAATTACAAAACAACCTACCATGGTTACATCCGCTCTAGTTTCCAAACAAAATACTTCCTCTAAAGCAATTAGGTGCAGCACAAAAAGTGGTAGAGAAAACGTGTTTTTCTAGTACAAAAGCGGACTTCGTCAGCCTTGGGTATCGGAATATATCTTTCAGATTGCCTTATAAAATTCCGTTCAGAACAATCATGGTTGTGTTGTTACGGCCAACATTTGCATATAAATACCATTTCAATTTGAGCAGATCAACTTTCTCCCGATATTCTGCTAATCGAAGAGAAAAAGGAAGTTAAATCTTTTGACAAGTTGACATCGATTATAATCATATATACTCATTCCTAGAGATGGGAACGTGCTCAAACACCCGCACATGCACACACCGACCCACACACAAACTGCACATACCCCACAGTAGTAAGATCTGGGCCCGTTAATGAGGCGACACTGATCATTACGAGTGTACACCTCTCCTGGCTCTTTCGTCACATAGTCCCTATACTTCTGCCCGTCGTATAAAGGACCTGGATGGGTCACGCACTCTCTGATATAGGAATATTGACTGTTTGCTGTGATATATACATATGTAGTTAGTGTACGGGGATACGATTTGACCAATGGGGCCGTATACTGGCAAGGTCAATTAGCATTAGGTCTCCATTTTTAAATAGCATGTTGTGCCGTTTTACGGACACTATTTCATTATCTCATATTATTAACATTATGGAACACTATACGTACAAGGAAACTGCAATGGGAAAATTGTTTATTGGTTTAACATGATGGGACCGTATATGGACAAGGGGAAAGAAAATGTAAAAACATTTACATATATTGACAAACATAGAAAGTTACTGACTAACACAAACACCTACTGACCAACATGTACACCTGCCCAAAAAATATACCGTCTTACTTATCAGCACCCATACCAAGTGGCTGACACCCACACTGGCTCGCATTATTATACTAATAGTAAAACGGCACATCATGCTACTTCTATTGACGAATGTTAAATTTCCATTGTCCATATAGGTTCCTAATTCAAAATGGAGTCTTATTCTTTAATACACTTGATAAACTAATATGATAACTTACTTGATGAACTAACGTACCTTTCTTCCCATATACCTATACCTACCTATATAACCACTACCATGCATGCTACATAGGATTATCATGTTTTCGCACAGACAGAAAGACAGACGCACACATACATATTGGATACAATGGGTGCATATACACACAGGCATATATCCCTGCAAATACATCTTTCTTATGAGGACAAGTTGTCTGTATATGCATTGTTTCGACATTGCTTCTTAATTGAAGAGGTTTCAATCAGTCCGGTTCTCCCAAAGTGGGTGCGTACAATTGTATTCCTCCTAAACGACTGCTGGTCAAGTCAGTCACTCGTAACAGAAGAAGTCTTAAATGAATGTAAGTTTATAATGTTTTATATCTCAATATACATTGAACATACCTGTTATTTAGATTCCTCTTGAACGCTACCACTGAACAGTTGGAGAAAATCCAGAGGTTTCTGGATAATGGCATGGTAGGGTCGATTGCTGGCGGAATGTTTGTCATAATAAAAGAATCATTAGACGTACAAGATGTTGCATTACCTTCGCCGTCGTGAAATGCTCCAAGACTGGAAATAACATGCAGGCAAGACGCTTTACTATAAACCGGATACAGTGCAGTGTATATATACTCCTACTAAAACATGGGCATTCAGCAAGAAAAACTATTTAAATTACTTTCCGATAGTATTAGTATAATAATGCAAACATAAGCATAGGTAATGGAATATTAGAAAACCTGAATTTAGACAGCGTAATACGATCACTAGGAGGTAATATGTATAGGTAATTTTCCAAAGTAAAAACATCCTTTAATATTTTGTACGTTATACCTTAAAAATAATTTAGAATGTCTGCATTATATTGTTACAGATATTCACATTTAAGAATATTTTCACTTTTATATTTCGACAGTGTATGTAGTAAAAACTATCCTGTTGCCATATGCCATTTAGTCTTTTGTCAGATTACAAAAATGGTTTTAAGGCTAGCTGACTAATTTAATTATAATGAAAGGTGGAATGTTCACCTAATCGCGTTTTTGTTCCTATATGCGTAGGGTCGGTCACGCGGTCTCTTGGGAGCCTAAATAAGTCACTACTATGGCTTAAACTATACACCATATACATTGTAAAATCTTTGAACTTACACATCTCTCAACCAATGTTATTCCGCATTGCACAACTTATTTCATATTTCTCAGAAAAGTAATATTATCTTTCCTTACGGAGAAATAAAAATAAACTACTGTATAAAAAAAGCTGCAAGAACAAGTGAGCTGAGTATTTTCCGCAAATCAGATAGGTCAGTTGATTACGAAGTTTATGTATTTTACGTTGATGGAATAGTATGTATTTTCGACTGGTCATATGATACGGTGATTAGTATTTGAGATATAGGAAACCGGAAACCCGGAAGAATCCATCGCCCTTGGAATACCGGCAGCTGGCAGTTGCTAGTGCAGAAATCAGGAAACAAATATGGGGCACTAGAAATGCTAAACGAGTGAACGTAAATGTTGGAGACACATAGGAAGCCAAGAGTTGACTTACTTGTGTCCAAGTTCGTGTGCTGCTGTGAACGTGGTTACAAGATAATCAATTGCCCTGACAACCGAAAGTCGGTAACCAACCTCACATACAACATTATCAAAAGCCATGCCTGAAAGGCAAAAACAAAAGAAGAAGACTAGATATCATAATGATATTATTGTATGCTAAAATTCGAGACTGAACATATAGTCTGATCTTAACGGGTAAAATAGCAGTGCTTAATGTATAATAATTTTATTTATCTCAATGAAATGACATTCAACATGAATTTGAATCAATTCATTGCAAAAGAAAAGCATATAAACGTGTGAAACACAAAGCTAATATCACAAGGATTACTTCGACATAAAAAGGTATAATAATATACATATAGCGACAACACCCAATGCCAATAGCGATATGTGACTGACTATGAAACAGGATTTGATGACAATATACATACATGATTCGTTACATAAGCATAGATAGCATATACTTTTTTTATACTCCTAGATACTGCTTGAATATGTCTTGTACATATGAAAACAAATTATGTGCAAATTACATCCAAACTTCCTAGCAACTATCAAAACTTCGAGTCACATTCAAACGACTGTCATCTTTCTGCTTAACCGCAATAGACTTAACAAAGTTCATGGACGGGCATTTACTGCTTTCGCTGCTGAAAAAGTTATGGTTAGTTATATTCTCTGCGTCGTGAAAGTTGTCGACTGAAGAAAATGAATTAGAAATTATCCTTTACAAAAGTGTTATACAGAATAACTTCAGTAAATACCAATGTTTCAACACACTTCATAAAATAAGTCACTAATTAGCAGCTAGCAGAATTAGAACCTGAACTACTTGGTGAGGAACATTGTAACAGTTTTCAGCTCTGACTGTGCGTGACTAAAAGTAGCTTGTTGTGCAAGTGTTATTACCCTACAGAAATACAAGATATAATATAACACAACTATCAAGTCTATATAGCACATCTACTGCGTTCTTTTAAAAAGAGCACTCAGCTGGATGCATTAAGAAACGCTAAATGAGTTTAGCTATAGTATGTATTTGCATAAATGTAAGTCAATTGGGGTCGGATACAACATCACATAACTTAGATTATGACATTCCCTTATATTATTACAGATATGCATGGATCGCAGGATAATATCAATACGATTCAATACAGTCAGTATGTTACTTGGAAATCGAATGCTAGAAATAACGAAGAGAGAGAGAGAGAGAGCGAGAGATAGAGAGAGAGATATACATACATAAACAAAGACATATAGAGAGACAGACAAATAACATATTAGTAAAATAGTATTGCACGTGTACAGTGAGCATCAAAAACGCATCAACTGTAAACTACTCTAAACAAGTACACACACTATATATGTGGTAGAAGTTATATCAAAATAAAAAAGCTGAAGCTTGATGCATGCGAACATTCTTAAGTTCGAAACGCCTAGCAATACAAATCTATTCTAATAATGCATCAAACAAGCTGATATAAATGATGTCAGAAGCACTTATATATATAAGAGATTTTTCAGATGTAAATGAAACTAACCCGAGATCTGCTTGATATTGAAAAATAATCGCTCCGTAGGTGATATGTTACCAAGTTTCAAGATGAAATATTCAGATTTTTCTTGATCATGCGCCTATTCTGATGATGCCTCAAATATGTGCCAATAATTGGCAGCTACATACACGCATCAATACACACATGCATCAATACATACATGCATACATACATATATACATACATACATACATACATACATACATACATACATACATACATACATACATACATACATACATACATACATACATACATACATACATGCATGCATGCATGCATGCATACATACATACATACATACATACATACATACATACATACATACATACATACATACATACATACATACATACATGCATACATACATACATACATGCATGCATACATACAAACATACATGCATACATATATACCACGTACCTACCTTCCTACCTACCTACCTTCCTACCTATATATATACATACATACATACCTATAATACATACATACAAACATAC